>MU270043.1:208075-275544 GCA_021432635.1 Thozetella sp. PMI_491
CCCCCTTCTCCCCCTTCCCCGCTCGTCCCTCGAGGCAAGCGCTGCATTTTTTCAACCCGCGCGACTCCTCTTTTTCGCCGCCCACCGCCTTTCCGCCTGTTCCGTTTCTAGTTTAGCGTATTTGAAGAATACCTGCAGAAATTCAGGAACCTGACTGGTCGAGGACGCTAGCAGTGGACCTACCCTCTTTCAAGGTGCGCTAGGCAAGGTGACCTTAGCTGAGCTTACAGAAAAAACATGCTCCCTGCCTTGAGCCCCCCCTGCCCCGCGAATTTCTTGTCCCAGCTCGGCAGGAAACAAGTTCCTCGTCTGCTGCTGCCCTGTGATTGGCCGCGCTCGTGGCCTTGGACTTTGGATCTGCCATTCTCTCTCACTCTTGCAATCCCGCTGAAGCGCAGCGCTCTGTGGTCTTTCGTGTTGGGTGTGGGCCCCCTCTCAAGTCCGTTCTTCCCATCCTCCTCTCCTTCAAACTCTTCCCTTATTTTCATTCCCGCTGTTTCGCGTCCCCAACTCGAGTCGCCGTCGCGCGTTTTGGCCTCGAACTGCTCCAGAGTCGTCATACTCCCACTCGGGCACCCTGCTCTACGGTTTCGACACCCTCTTTGTCCCTCGAGCCCACCTTCGCCGCCGCGTCCCTCCCCTGTCAACTCGAGTGCTGTCAAGACGAGTTTGCCCACCTCTGCGCGAGCGATCCCAATCCGCCCTCATTTGCCCACCACCACCACCTTTTTTTCTCGATTCCGCCCTCGCTTTGGGAATCGTCGCGGCCACTGGCGTCGTTTGCGCGCTTTTTCGCCTGCCCCCCCTTCGCCGCCGTCGGCCTGCCCTACCTGCGACTGAGCGAACAGAACGAAGCGCTCGAGGCGTCGCGCCCGCTCCCGTGAACTACCCTCGACGGCAGCAGTGCGCCTCCGCGACCTTGGCGAATGACTCTCGCAGTCTCGACATTGTCATTCTCTTCTGCCTACTACCCAGTACAAACCCCGTCGTATCGCGCGCCAGCATGCCCCCAAGGCGTCAGAGATAATCAGCCCACCCAAACCCTCCACAGCGCAGCCGCCGTGAGGCCACAATAGATTATGACAGACAAGCCGCCGCCGCTATCGACGCAGAACGGGGCTCCTAGTCAGAACCCTCCGAACCCTCTTCCCATAACCGCGTCGGTCTTTGTCCAAGATGCTCCACAAAAACCGGAGGCGGTAGACGAGGAACCGTACACCATCAAGTGTATATGCGGGTTCTCTGACGATGATGGAAACACGATCTACTGCGATACGTGCGACACATGGCAGCACATCGAGTGCTACTACCCTAATAACGTCGAGGATGCCCTCCGCGAGGACTTCTCGCACTCATGCGTAGACTGCAAGCCTAGGATGCTGGATCGACAACAGGCTGTCGAGCGACAGAGGGCTCGAACAGCGATGCCGGCTGTTGAAGAAGCGACTGACAAAAAGGCGAAACGCCCACCCTCCAAAAGCCACAAGAAAAAGCCTAAGCCGACTGAGCTACAATTGAACGGCCACGCAAGCAGCGACAATACCAAACACGCCAACCCTCACGAACACCCCCAACCTCCCAAGAAAGCTAAGACCTCCCACAAATCGGCTCACTCAATCAGCTCGCAGGCGCCGAAACGAAGTCCTTCCTACGGCACCACAAGTCGCGTGAACGGCCACCCTCCGAGTCCAGTCTCCACCCCTCCCGATCTACCCAAGGACTTCGAGATTCACGATTTCTCTCTCGGTTTCCACTCGCTCGTGGACGACTCGAGTGTCCAGATTGTACACAACAACAGCTTTGCAAACGTCACGGTCACAAACACACTGTCGGAATGGCTCCGTGACCATGACAAGCTGAAGCGGGACGTCAACCGGGAGCCCGACGAGATTTTCCAGAAGATGCCCAAGAACATCGATTCGCAAGAGCCGCCCGTCGAGGTCGAACAAACCACGCGTACAGTCTCATTGCCCGCGGCCCCAGGCTACAAAGAAATCCCGTGGCAGCGCCTCCGCGCCGTCTCTGCCATCCCAAAGGATGTCCCCTTAATGGAGCTGAATGGCAACATTGGCTTCCAGAGCGTATATTGCGCCGATCCAGAAAACCGATACGACCACTTTTCCTCCCCGCTTCCCTTTGTTCTCTTCCACCCTCAACTCCCCATATACGTCGACACAAGGCGCGAAGGCTCCCAGGCCAGGTACGTCCGTCGAAGTTGTCGACCGAATGCCACACTCGAGACCTACCTTTCGGATGCCCGGGAATACCATTTCTGGCTCGTTAGCGATCGCCAGATCGCTGCAGAGGAACAGATTACCATCCAGTGGGACTTTCGGTTCCCGAACGACAAGAAGGCGCGCATGCTTCGGGTGTTGGGCCTGAACGAGGAGGACGCCAATACACAGCCCGAACCAGTCGTTGAAGACGCCGAATACCAACAAATCGATGCCTGGCTCCGATGTGTTCTCTCCGAGTATGGCGGCTGCGCTTGCGACCTGGGAAGCGAATGTGCCTTCGCCCGATTCCACCGGAACTACATTTATGGTAAAACCCAGGTACGGCCACCAAACCCGGCGCCCAAGAAGAAGGCGCGCAAACCTAAAGGCCCTCAACATACCATCTCCCCCACGAGCACGGGGCATGCGACCAACAGTCGTGCCCCGAGTGAAGGCCGTCTCGAGGACGTCCCTGAGCAAGATCGCCGTTCTGTGTCTGATTCCTCGCGGAGCAAGCCTCCTAGCCGCGACATGACTCCCACAGCTCGGCAGGGCTCTTTTGACACCCTCGGCATTTTGACCGAACCCACGGACCGGGACAAGAGGAAGGTGGCGATGGTTGAGGACTCGTTCCGCCGAATGGAGCAGCAACAACCGCCGAGGAAGAAGAAGCGCATTTCTGATGGTACTTCGAGCTCCAAGTCGAAGTCGACCGGTCGTGGATCTGCGACCCAGATTCCCTACCTCTCCAACGGTGTTGCGGAGCGCCGGTACATTGACGCCGGGACCTCTAGGAGTAAATCCGGGTCTCCCACGAGTACAGGATCGCCAAGGACAATCACAGCCCTCTCCAGCCACCCCAGGTCGAGGTATGGCTCCGCGCCGATGGCATCGCGGAAAGCGCCTGCGGGCCCTCGGCCCAGCTATTGTGACGTTAGCACGCAGACCGACGAGGAAATCGCGGCTTGGTACAAGGAAGAAAGGCCAACAACACCCCAGAGAAAGGTCACAACCCTAGCGAAACGTCTTTTTAGCAATCGACACCACTGCCGCCCAGGCGAAGGTGAGGGCCAAATGCGCCAGTCAGTGGACCAACCAACGCCGATGGATATTGACAGCCCGGTGGAGCAGAAGGCGTCGCTTCCGTCACCTTCCCTCGCTCAGGAGCCAAGCATGGCCGCGGCGTCAGAGTCTCCCGTCCTCGTCAACTCAGATCTTCCGATGCCCGACGCCCCAGTCACTGGCGACATGAAGCCACCCACAGGGCCGTTAGGCATTAGCTTGGTGAAGACCCGGTCGCCTGAGCTTCGGGTCCAAATGCCCCCGCCCGCTTTCAGTGGTAGCCCGACATCTGTCGGCGGCTCCGCCACGACCCCGTCATCTGCTGGAGGCTTGATGGTTCAGTCCCCTTCCTCGACGGCTTTCCCGCAGACGCCCTATCCTCTGACACCAAACGGCAGCGTCGTAGCGAATCCCAGCCCGGTCAAGAAGAAGATGAGCCTGAGCGACTATAGGAACCGACGGTCGGCCGCAGCGACAAAACCATCGCTGGATAGCAACATGCCCAAGTCGGCCGGCTCGGACGATCCGAAGTCCGCGTCCAGTGATGTCAAGATCGAGTCCCCGACCGCGGAAAAGGTGTCCGAGGTGCTCATCGTCACAAATGCGTCGATATGAACACATCTGTCAACCAATTATGTTTTATGATTTATTCGCGATGCGTCGGGTTACCTGCTGAGGCTGCCTTCCCACTCTACCTACCAGATCTCGCCACGGTGCATGTGGCATCGTTGATAGCATGGCGTTTGGCTCCAGCCGGTCATTCTCTCGGTCTGATTTTTCTATGTCTGTATAAATCTTCGTTCTCACAAAACGGTCGGCAAGGTTACGGCATGCTTTCACCCAAAGTGGCGTTCTAGGAGGTTGGGGTTTCGTGGGTCTAAGGGAAGGGAGAAAGGAACCTCGCACGGTCAAGGGAACTGGTGGTACGGCAAGGGAGGGGGAAGGAGGGTATCGCTTTCGGTATGGGAGGCGATGGGGCGAATCGGGAAGAGCCTTCTTGGGCGTTCGTCATGCGTATTAGGCTCCGCCTCCGATGTCCCAGGGCTTGTTTGCTTTCTCGCGACGATTCCCCCCTTTGCCCGTGGCCGATTTCCTTTATTCTGTTCGCAAGGGCAGGTTGATGGCTGGAGGCTGGAGGTGAGTCCACGCCCCAAGCTGGCGTTCCTTGCGATGTACGAACACACAAGCCCTGTTGGGCCGGCATACGCGATGGGCGGGTGCCGAGGGAAATGGACCACGAAAAGGGATGACGAAAGATACCTTGTTTGGAGAAAGGGGGCCAGCGTGCTCCATGTTTTGTACTTGTAGGCCGCGGCCGTGTGTCAGCGCCAATGAGCCCCATTTATACCCTTCGCTACGAAGTATTTCGCTGTCGAGCTGTCGAGAGCAAAGTGGATGAAATGATATACTGTGGTGTCACTAGCAACATTTCCAGAAGGGACGCGACCCCTGCGTGTCGAGGTTGGAAGGCAAGGAGCGAGGTGCGAAAGAGAGTAGATATGAGTAGGTGTGTACAATACCACCCCTATATGTTTGTTAGCTTGGTACAAGGTAAAGACCAGGCAGTTATGAGGGTTTGAAAACCAGCAAAGGTTGCTGGAGGCTTGTTAGCCCTTCCGGCTCCCTGCCAGCCCTATACGTTCTCTGTATCTAGGTCAATTGCTCTCCTGGTGTATAAAGGTGACGACAGTGGCTTTTAATTCTCACGCCAGCAAGCAAGCAAACGAACAAACAGGTGTGGTATTGTAGAATACCTCACCTGGTCTTTCCCTAAGTACTAGGGTGCCAGGTTGTGGCTTGTGTGGGTAAGACTTCCCTGCTTGACGCGATAGAAGCGAGGCCACCGTTCAGGTCTAATAGTAGAGGGCGAGCGGGTCGCCGTCGATCGGTAATCGACGGTGGAGGTCGTCTGACCGGCCTTGCCACAGACGACGATCTAGGCAACCTCAAGCCCTAGCATGCCAAGCTTACCAGGTAAACCCAGCGTGACATACGTGCCAGGCCCCTCCGAACAACCAAGCACCGAGAGACGCCGTGCTTTCTCATCCATGTCTGATATAATCAGGGCAGGGACAGTTTCGTAGTGCAAGGCTGCCCTCCAGAGGGTAAGAAACGCAAGCCCAAGGCAGGGCGGCTATGACCGGGCAGCAGGACCGGACAGCAATAAGCTGAGCATCGTGCTTGGCATGTACAGCCAGGCACTGAGCTGGCGGGCACTGGCCCCTTTGTGTCTGGCCGTTGGCCTGGTACTCAACCCTGTAGATTCCGTTTTCTGACTGGCTGACAGCAGCACCGTGGTGCCTGCGGCCGTGTTGGGGCTTGGACAAATGAAAGGAGGGAGGAGCTCACCGCGGATGCCTCGTCAGCTACAGTGCCGCTTTGACTGCGTTGCGAGAAAATAAGAGTGATAGAGGGAAGGAGGCGCTGACGAAGCGGTCTTGGGAGATTTGAATGTTAGGCTACCCCTCAGTCAGTTGACTGGCTCAAAAAGTGGGTTTGAGGAAAGGATTTGGGGACAGGCTGCATCTGGTGGCGAGCGGACCGGGGCGGGATGGCTAGATCAGGAAGGCAATGAGGCAATAAAGGGAATAAATCAAGAAGAGGTAAGAACAGGGCCTTTTCGCTCTCTGCCCCGCGAGGCGAGGGGTAAGTGAGGCAAGAGATTTGTGCTTGGGCTCCAGTGTTTGGATGTCCTAGATCTGCATGTGTAAGTGCGGCCGGTGGTCGACAACGTAGGTGTGTTGTGCCTACCTCGCCTTGTTATTTACTATTTAACGCCCGAGTCTCTTGAAGAACCGCACCTGGGGTGTGAGTCAGCCTAGAGGATATTTCCTCCCGCCACAAGCAAGAGACACATGCACAACTCTGCTCGGGGATTTAGACGACGTCAGCCGACAGCGTTGCGAGACCCGACCAAGAGGGAAGAACGGAGAAGGGATGGGCGCTGAGGACGGCAGCTGGTTGTGTGCCTACACAGCTAGCAGGTGACCCTCCACCCCCCTTTATATATATATATATATATGTGTGTGTGTGTGTGTGTGTGTGTGTGTGTGTGTGTGTGTGTAAAGGGCGCTGTCCTACCTTCTGGACGACTGACCAAGGAGGAGCCGTAGCACGCGAGCAAGAGGACCAAAGTCGGGAGAGTAGACAAAGAAGAATGGATTCTGCAAGTGCGACGGCGGGTTTAAGTGTTCTTGTTCACTGCCCGGCAAGCGCGCCAGATCCTGCTGGCCTCCCAAGGCCCCAAGAACTGGCCTCGTCAAATCGCGTCCAAAGTGTCAACAACAATCCAGGGCACTCGTTACCGGTCATGCGCTACGGTTGACCTTTGAGCGGCGACGAGGGACGCATACATGTCTCGGATTGGCGGGCAGGGTCGCCCAGGCAGAGGACGCCGCCCGTGATTCGCCGCATTAGAGAGGGTGCCGCGTGGGGACGCCACCATTGGCCAGGCGCGTAGCTTCCAGGTCGGGCGGACATGGGAGAGTGAGAGCGGGGGTTCAGGCTAAAACCTCAACCAAGGCACCGCCAGGGCGACGGTAGACTTATCTCGCAGCTGAGTAGATGAGCTGGTGGGCCGCGGGTTGGGTCGAGAGCCCCGTGGATGAGTGGTTCAGTTGGCCCGGAGCGTTTTCTCGATCTGCGCTTACCTCGAGAAATCCGAGACACCTTTCCTCTCTCAGAGACCTGTTCGTAAGGCGAGAGGACAGGCGCCGAGACAAGCAGGCTTGAGCATTAGGGTTAGATGGATGGAGGACCTTGTTTTGCATGGGCACCGTTGGCCTCAGGAAACCTGCTCTGCGCGAGACCCAGCCCTCTCTATATGTCTGCTATATGTGCGGATATACCTGGGCGATATGGTTGTATGTACTGTCTGTGACACGTAGTCAAGCAGCATGCATGTGCACTTGGGCCGCTCGCATGCTGCCGAGGACTAAGAAGACAGCAGACCAAGACTCGATCGTTGATGGAGGTCCGGGCGACCCTGCTCTCCTCGCACGGCGCACCCTGTTCCCAATATTCCCAACGCCACGCCAGCCTGCCTTGTATCCCTCCTATCCAGACATCCATCCGTCTCCCTGTTAGTCCTGGCTCCGGTAGCTCGCCATTCCCTCACCCTCGAGTTTCTCGCGTGTCGAAAGACTTGGCCGGCCCGTCATTACCCATCCGGCATCACACATCATCATTATCATTGGCTCCCCGGGTAGATCGCGTGGTTGCCCATCCCAGTGTATCCTCCATATTGGAGTAAATAATTCCAATCCATCTGTCCGAAATCAACTTCAGGCAGGGCTGATCCGAACATGTTATTCACGCCGTCAAACATGGGCACCATGACAGACGAGTCATCCATCACAACACCGCCGCTGTTTCCGCCCATCTGCGGGCCGGGCTGCGGAACCACCTTTCCAGCATACATGGCCGCCTGAGCGTTGGCCTCTTGCTCCCCAGGCGCCATACTCCTTGGCCCAGGTTGGGACCCTTGTCCCGGACCTAGACTGGAAGTCGCCGGAGTGCCAGGTGTTGGGCTTGGCCCTTGGCCATACCCGGACCCAGGCGTCCCACCGCTTCTGGTCGATCCCATAGTCCCAGGAGGCCCTGGTGGGTGGTTGGGCCCACCCGGCCCGCCCTCCGCTGTGCGCTTCCATCGCTGCATCGTTTGACGGAGAAACGCCACGAGCTTAGGTGCCTGGACGTGGCGGCCAAGTTGGAGCTCAGCGGCCTCGCGGGCGTCCCACGCTTTGACAAAGAGGCTTCCGAACGCGATGTGTACTGGGCTGCGGAAGTTGCGCGTCATCCCCCGGCGCTCGTGGTTCTCGCATATTGCCGCCCATGCCCGTTCGCACAAATCGCCTGTTGTGCGCTGTCGAAGCTCCGGCACGAGAAATATGTAGGCTGGTAAGGGGAAGTGCAACTGCGTATACCACTTGAAGCCCTGGAGTGTTTCGGTGCTCTGGATGATGTTGTCATATTCGACAACCCGCGTGGCTTCAATGAACAACGCGTCGCGTTCGCCGTCGTTCAGAGTCTCGGTCGAGACGCCTCGGCTCAGAAACTCCACAACGTGCAGCTTGCAAAGTGCCTGGCGCGTCATCATGAGCGTGAAGAACTGCAGTGGTATCTTTGTATCGCAGTGCTTCAGGTAGGCATTCTCGATGTAGGCGATATATCCCTCGATGTCTTGCGGGAGATTATGGTTCGCAACATGTGAGACCACGTCCGGCGATGCAGGAGACGGACTGTACTGAACTCGCGGCTTGTGGTGTGGGGTCCCGCCTGGTGTTGTCACCGAGGGCCGAACGCTAGATGGAGATGCGGCAATGGTGAGCTCAATGCGTGTCAAGCAGAATATCATCTCTGTCGGCCCGGGGTACGGGTTCGGAGGATCTTTGGAATGGACACTCAGTTCCGAGTCGTTGACGTTGAGCGGCAGTCTGCAGTCGCCTCCGCTAGAGGACAAGGCGGTGATGGCAGAGCCTGTGATCTCGGCAATCCGTTTATCGAAGAGGACGATCTGCCACCACAACCTCCTTCGTTGCTCGGCCTCGAACGGCTGCAGCCCGAACTGTGCTCCGTCCCGGTGGATTCCCAGACGGGTCGCAATCCGGACAGCTATGCCAATTAGGCAAAACAGCGATCTTGGGTCAACGTATTGCCGGATAGCCAGCTGCAAACGGTTAGCAGGGCTTCAACGGCCGCCGCAGACGAGTCAAGAGGGGGAGCCGTACCAAATACAACAGCAGTGCCTGGAGAACCATCAGCTCGGTCGACCGCATGAAACCGGCGTTAACCAAGGCTTGCTGTGTTGCAGTGTGGTATTTGCCCAGCAAGACATGTCGGTCCTCGCCAAAAGTGCTCTGCACCTCGCTATCTGTCATTGAGGTGACGGCGATAAAGTAGATGGCAAACATCAAGACCTCCATGGGCCTCGATATCTTGGCCGTATTTGCGCCCGCGCTTATGATTTGCGCCTGTAACGTGGGTATGTGGGTGATCTTGAGTAGGGGATTGACATTATTGATGTATACCTGCCACAGTTGGAAGATCTGGATGGCCGAAGGGTGGGAACTGGTGACGCTAGACACTGAGCCGCCAACAACGAACGGAAAGCCGTCGCTGTTGTCGAACATGGTATCGAAGGCATGGTGAATAGTTGGGCCTTCGTAGTCTTCGTCGGAAGAGTCATTCATGTCCTGGTGTTGGTACTATCCCACGTCAGTATCTCGGCCATAATTAGCCCAGGCGCTAAGGCCTCGTTCATAAAGGATATAAAGGAAGCGTTGGCGGCGAAACGGTCATCTTTAGGAGGGGGGATATATTTAGACGTCATGATGGATCGATCCGTTGAGCCCGGGGCCGGGGCAGGGTCCCGACTTGGGAAGACTTGTCTCAGACAGAGGGTGATCCTGGGCAGGGAGACGGGGCAGGGAGACGACAGCGTGTGCCAGAGTGAAAGACAACAACCGCTACTAACCTCTCTATAATAGGGGAACCATTTGTTCTGTCTAAGCCGGATGTCAGCTTCGGTGACCGACGGCTGAGGTAGGCGGCACCGGGGTATGTGGTAAGAAAGGAAGCGGCCAAGCCCTTAACTACTCACTTTTCCTGAGTCTCGGGCGAGACAGGGTCGGGCCCGCTCGGGGGTGACGTCTTCAGACCGATAAGGTCGTTCTCCAGATCACCGATATCGTCGGCATGATCGGATGGCCTGAGGTCGTGGGCGATGGGATCGAAGGTGACGCCATGCTGCGACAGCAGCGCCTCGTACTTCCTGAGGCGGTCGATGAGGTCCCGCTCATGTGGCTTCTTCTTCCTCCGGCGTGGAGGTTGCGGCGGAACTACCTTGCATTCGACTTGGGCCTTGACGCAGTTGGCACAAGGCTTTTGCTTGTCGCAGCGCACCTTGCGTTGCTGGCACAAGACGCACGAGTGGCCCCTAGTCAGCTTCATTATCGACGACTCAAGGCCACCAGCCGCCAGCCGCGGAGGCGACGGGGGCTGCTCAGGGCCTGGCCCCGGCCCAGGGTGCGGTCCGGAGGCCATAGGGGGTGAGGTAAGGCGGTGACTATGTGGAGCGGTAGTCCTGGAGGCAGAGGGAGGTGGCCGGAGACCTGAGGTTCGGCCTCGGTTCCGAGGGGGTGTCGCGGGGTGTGGCTAGAAAGGTACAAAGTCTCTTTTTTTTTTGCGACCAGCTCGCGGGAGCGTCCGGTGGAGATCGTCAGACAGCACGTCCCGGGATAGTACAGAGCCGCATGGAGTTTCCTAGTCGCCAAAGCGGAGGGCTGCCAAGCGAGAGACGTTCCCAGTCGGGGCTCCAGAATCGCCTAGGCGTGATTGTGCGCGCCTGCATTGGGCTCGCGACTCTGTCACCAGGATCTTGCGCCGGCTGGTCGCGCTCGGAGCGGGAGCAGATCGCTGCGGGTGCCTCGGGCGCGGGCGGGAAAGGCTGTCCCCAGTGAAACTAGGGGAGGGACTAAGTCGCACCGACTGCAGGCCAATTGGGGAAGACATGCAACGGACGCGACCGGTCTAGAGGCGTGATGTGTGCAGGAATCCGCGTCAATAACGCCGTTGGCTGCCGTCGAGGATGCACCACGTAGTAACCAGGCCGACAGGTTGAAGAGGGGAAGAGAGAAGCCAGCTGTCGTCGAGACTGGGACGCTGCCGAAGGACCCAGCTTTGCTACCCAGGATGCCCCGGGCGCTGTTGGTCCCTCCAGGGACATAGAGGACCCCGTGGACCCCCCCTGGTCTCTCTCTATAGCCTTCTCTGAGACCAGGCCGGGCAAGGCCTTGGGGCGTAGTACCTGTAGGCAGTCAGGAAGCTGTGGGCCACGCAACCACCACCACCTCGGGGAGAAGGAGGTCGAGCGTGCTGCCTGTTGAGTGCACTAGGGGCCACCCGGTCGTTTCCAGAGCAGTCCGTTCGCTCGATTGCGCGCGGTCGGTTTTTTTTTTCTTTGGTCCCCTGGTCGGGCTGCGCAAAAAGGAGCGACTGAGAGGACCACCCAGTGCTGCTGTCAGTATGGGAGGGGGAAACCACGGGCAAGATAATGGGAGTATCGGGACCGAGCTGGAGCTTCAGTCTCCGAGTCCTAAAATGGGAAAGCGCGTCTTAGGGGCAGAGTCTAGAGATGACGGGAGCTGACAGCTGCCGTCTGGAGTGCCAAGCTGGGGTTTCCTATTTTTTAAGACACCCGTCCTCCGCCTCTCTCTGTTTTTGGACTATGCTGGCCGGGGGCGAGGCAGACCACACAAACTAGCGGGAAGCAAGAAACGGGCAAGACAGGGTGGGACAGGGGGTGGGAGGTGGAAGGGTGGCTTGGCCCGAACGAACGGGGTCCCATAGAGCGCGGCAGAGGACTACAGAAAATCTGTAGAGCCGGTGACCGGTAGCCACCGTCTCCCCGCGCCTGGGCTGCTCCTGGGGTACTTGGAGGGCGGGACGGTGGTCGGAGGTTTGACGGTTTGACCCCGACATTGATATTTCTGTAGGGCTGCGCGGCCGGCAAAGCCCGGGGGTAATCGCAACGGGATCCGATGGGGAAATGCCACTAAATAACCTCGCCCATCACAATGCCTTGTACACACAACCGCCTGAGTACCGAGAGCACCCTCTGGTGATGATGGGGTCAAAAGTCCGACGCACCTTAATTTGGCGCGGGCCGGATAGATTGCGCGCAGAGGTAGGAATATGCTGCCCACTGGCTGGGCTCGAAGGGAGCCGCGCTCGCGGCTTCCTAGATCACAAAAGGCACCACTGTCCTTGCCTCTTCTAAGTCCCGCTCCCCTCGTCTTGGTTTTCCCCGGATCCCAAGGGTTCGATCCGGCCAAGAGACGACGCAACCTCCTGTCTGTCTCTACCCGCCTCTCCTGCCGTCTGCCTCACCGCCCGTTTGTTTTGTTGTTTTTGTTGTGGGCCACCACTCGACTCGACATCGCCAGCCGGTTGTTGTCGTCGTCGTCGCAGGTCCCAGTTTCAGGTTCCCTTTCTTGCCTATTCTCTCTCCTTCTTGCTTCTGCTTGGGGCCCGCCACGTCCCCTTTCTTTACCCGAGTCGCCCCGGCTGCGGACCCAGCCATGCAAAAGAAAAGAGGAGAAGGCCCGGATGCTGGGGGGTTCGATCGCCACATCTCCCACAAGCACTATCCCTCCAGCTCGCCCGAGCCACAGTCCGCCGTGTCGCTGGCCAGCAACCAGTCCGACCGAGTCCACCAGACAGACTATCCGGCAGAGATGGGCGATGCCCCGGATATCGAGAAGCTGGCCCCCAATGCCCCGGCGAAGCCGCCGGGCGGCGAGGAGGAGGACCTGTTCCAGCCCAAGAGCCTCAAGTTCTGGCTGACCTTGCTGTGCAACTTCCTCGCCTTGTTTCTTGTCGCCCTTGACCGCACCATCATCGCGACTGCGGTGCCACAAATCACGGACGACTTCCACAGCCTGGGTGATATCGGCTGGTATGGCTCGGCCTACATGTTGACTACGTCGTGCTCGCAGCTCTTGTATGGCCGGATATATAAGTTTTATGATACGAAATGGTACGTGCTCCCTCAAATTTCTCCGTACACCCTACGAGCGCCTCACTGACGCGCCAATGCATGATAGGGTATTCTTGATAAGTGTGGTGATTTTTGAGGTCGGGTCCGCCATCTGTGGCGTCGCGCCGAACTCGGTCATCTTCATCGTGGGCCGAGCTATCGCTGGCTTGGCCTCGGCTGGCATCTTCTCGGGGACTATGCTTATCATGATCCCCATGGTACCGCTACACCGGCGACCTATGTTCCAGGGAATGTTCGGTATGGTGTTCGGCCTCGCCTCCGTCATGGGCCCCCTAATCGGCGGTGGCTTCACGAGCGGCGCTACTTGGCGATGGTGCTTTTACATCAACTTGCCCATTGGAGCTGTGAGCCTCATCTTCATGATCTTCTTCTGGCACCCCCCGAGACAGAAGTACGTCCCAGCGCCATTCTGGACGCACGTCAAGCGCCTCGATCCTCTAGGCATGCTCTTCTTTCTACCGTCCCTCGTCTCTCTGCTGCTTGCACTCCAGTGGGGTGGTTCGACTTATAAGTGGAAGAACTGGAGGATCGTCATGCTGTTCGGCATTTTTGGGATGGGGTTCATCCTATTCGTAGTCATCCAGCTCTGGAGGCCCGACACGGCAACGGTTCCCGCCAGGATCATCACCCAGAGGAGTGTTGCGTTCGGAACTGGATTCACCTTTTTCTTGTCCGGCTCGATGCTAATCCTGGTTTATTACGTTCCGATATGGTGTATGTTCCCCACGGGTGAGGAGTGGCTCGGGTTTCAGTTACGCTAACTCCATGAACAGTCCAAACGGTCCAGCAAGTAATACCTCTAAAATCAGGGGTGTATACAATGCCCCTAGTTCTCAGCTTGGTCGCGTCCAGCTTCATCTCGGGCGTCATGACGCAGAAAATTGGTTACTACGTCCCCGCCATGATCCTCGCACCATCCATCATGGCCGTTGGCGAAGGCCTGATGACGACCTGGACCCGGAGCACTCCATCTTCGCAGTGGATTGCCTACCAATTCCTAGCGGGTTTCGGCCTTGGCTTCGGCATGCAGACATCAGGCTTGGCTGTGCAGACGGTCCTGCCTCCCGCCGATATCTCGACTGGTATCGCCATCAACTTCTTTGTTCAGCAGCTCGGCGGCGCGGTCTTCACGTCTGTTGGGCAGGCCATCCTCAGCAATATACTTGTTGCCCAGCTCTCCGGCATTCCGGGTCTGGAGGCGCAGCAGATCATCAACGAAGGTGCGACGAACCTATCGTCTGTAGTGCCGCCCGAGTTCTTTGATCTCGTCATCAACGCCTATAACTATGCCTGCACTCGCATTTTCATTGCCAGCATGGGTCTGGCTTTTGCATCGCTGATCTGTGCATGCGCCATGGAGTGGAGAAGTATCAAGAAGGGTAGACAAGGCCCACCGGGCGGCCCTGGGGGTCCGAAAGGCCCTCCAGGAGGGCCTGCCAGTGGACCCGCTCCCGAGCCTAGCGGCAAGAGTACATCGAGCAGCGCAGACCTCATCAAATCGGCCCCTGATCCGGCCTTGCCTCCCCAGAGCCAGCCGTTGCCTCAGATGGCTCCAGTCGAGGGCCGGAGGTTATCGGCCGAGCGACAGAGGGATCAAAAGAGGAGGAGAAGTACCTCTCTAAAGCGGGGCATGGACCGTCGAGACTTCATTCCAGACCAACGGCACTCCCGAGGGCGAGTAGAGGCGTCTACGGAGCAGAAACGTTCTGGGGACGGGGAGAATCGATCTTCGGCGGAGCGGGTAGTGGTCGAGAACGTGTATCGGCCGTCGCCTAGCAAGGTCGTAGTGCCGACCGAATATCGCCGGTCGGTAGATCGCTCGGTCGAGCTGCCGGCCGGCCGGAGCGATTTCTCTCCCGACTACCACAGATCGCCCCCAGACCGAGTGGAACGCGAGTTCAAGCTTTCCATCGGAAGACCAGATCCTAACGAACACTATACACCTTACACCAGATCCGCCGACAGAATCGAAGTGCCGCCGGAATATCGCCGCTCTATGGGACGTGTGGACGATTGGCGGAGATCGATCGACCATATGGAAATGCCGACGAATGCCAGATCCGCTGACCGGCTCGACAACCCAGCACCCCCCCGGAGGTCCATGGACAACCGTGGAGGGCGAGATCGCTCGAAGAGTAAACCGCGTGACATCAACGTCCAGGCGGACCTCGAGATGGTCGAGAAGACGCCAGCGAAGAAGAGTCCGGCCAAAGGCTATGCGCCAAACACGAGCGAGACGAGGCGTTCTAGCGACCGCCGAGACCAATCCACCGGCAGGAGGTCTCGGGATAGGCGGCGCAGTATCTCTGGCGACAGGGAGCGGCGGCGTAGCGTGCTTGTCAAGCGGGACCGACGCTTGAGCTCGTCCTCGAACCTAGGCGACGAGTCCGACGCCGAAGTGAGCACCCAGCGGCTACCTAAGCTGTACAGCAACCGGGACCTCCCTCCCGGTGCTGTCAATGCTGTACTCGGTGTGCGTAATTACAGCTATGAAACGCTCCCGCATGGCAGGTGAAGGTAGAGAGAAAGTATGCTCCTATTTTGTTACATTACACGCTTATGAGGACGACATTTTACAACCATGACACCTGGGTATGACTACGATATGCATCTTTCTACCACGGGACACGCAATTTGATGGGTGGGAAACGCATACATCGTGACTTGTAAAGGATATATGGGTTCCGGGAAGAGGAATGGGGGGCGGTAGGCAACAGGATGTTTTTTGCCCTAGCATTGATGATTCCAATAGAATAATGACTTATTTGAAAAGGAACGTAACTCTCCTCCCTATTCTACAAGCTCAGGAACGCTCGGGACACCAAGTCTTGCGGCGTCTCCCAACTCAGCGGTGTCAGCCAGTCCTCCCTACATACGCAACACTCCCGTCTCAAACTTGGTAGCTCTGCAAGCAGCCTCGTGGCGGAACACGGGAAACCTAGCCGTTATCGATCGCATAGTCCAACCCTTTGAAGATCTGTTGAGGATTGCCCTGTCCCCAATCTCCTTGCTTGGGTCCCGGATTCCCGCCACGTGCGATCCGCGACAGTCCGCCCGGTCGATGCTATAATTATGCCGCCCCTCCCCAATATATGCCGGACGCAATCTACATTAACCCTTCCTTATCGCCACGGCCATTATTCACCCATCCGCTGAGCCATCCGTAGCACGTCGGGCTCCCAGACCCAATAAGCACCCACTTACTCTCCGCCCGTCGGCCGCGTCCACGAATGACTTGTCGTCAGCAGCCACGCCCCTTCTCGCTGCCCACGGGGCACAGGAACTGACAATGTCCGGGCTTTTGGCCTCACGCACCGGTCCCGCTCCATCCCTGTCATGGAACGTATAGCAGGACCACCCTGCTCCTCGCGTCGAAAGCGAGCCGGGCAGACCACTTTGACGGAAGGCGGCGCCATTGGATGATGCTGCGGGGAGGCTGAGCCGGAGCGACATTGCAGTCACGAACACATGTCGCGGTGCCCACCCGGTAGATAATATGCCGGAGAGTAGAAACGACCCGAGGCTTCCGTTGTGCGACGAGTTAGAGCGGAGACCGAGAGCTCTCTGCTGCGATAGGAGTAGAACGTACGTTCCCAAAATGTTTATCAGTAGGAAGAGATTCGCTACTGGCAATATCTGCCCCGTCTAACGTTGCCGTGATCGGGCCTGGACGGTATCGCTGCCTTCCCGCAGCCCCTCCTTGGAAGAAGAAGAGAGAAAGACTTGCTCTGGTTGGCTTGACCTGAGGATATTCTGTAAAGCTTCACATGACTTGGCCAGTAGTTTCCCATGTTCTTCGAACATGACCCGATCATACCTGCTGTAGAGCTGGGTTCCAACACCTGTTACACAGTGAACAATGCGAATAAAGCGCGGTGTCTAGATGCCAACGAAGTCGCATAGAGTCTTAGTAGAAGGATCGCAGTTGGAAATCGAACGATGTCCTGCTTCGCTCATCCTGAAACCCCCTTTCTATTACCCTCCGTCTCGGCGGGGGGAGGGGGGGATGATGAGTTTCCCTGCAGCTACGCTCAGAATCTACATCGAGTTCTCTGCCGGGCTCGCTAGAGTCACATGCGTGCCATCATGTTGTTAACCTCAAGTATGATGATACGTCCCTTGCAGTATTGAAACTCCGCGTGCTCCGCGCATAGATGCAGCCGTGAACATAAGAGTGGTCTTGTTCCAATCTTTCTACAAGGATGAGATGACTTAGTGTACAAAACTCTGTGACACACAGCGAGTCTATTGTAGACTGCAACTCTGTCCTTTCTTACCCGAGACGCCGGTATAATGGAAGAAACCGCTCAACACCGCCTCATGCACCGCCCTCTATCTATTAGGTCCATGTCTAGTCGACAAAATGTTTGTTTCCTATCATACATCATGCGCTCAGCCGGAGCCGGAGCCAGAGGACTTCTTGGGCTCGTCTTCGGCCTTGGGCGGGTCCTTCGGTTTGCTGTCTGGCGGAGTCTCGGCGTCCGGCTTCTGCTGGTGAGCGGGGTGGTTGGTTAGGTTATGCCACATCGACTTGAGAAATCCCTCGTTCTTGTGGAGATCTTCAGCGGATTCTGGCCTGCAAGAACAGTGTCAGCTACCACAGCAAGATTTTTATTGGAAAGGGGCTCACCTTGGCTTGTTAGGGTTGATGACACGCTTTGCTGTCTTATCTCCCATCTCGTCCGCCAGCATCTCTAAAATAGTGCGCTGGTTGGCGGTGAGATATTTGGGCATCGCGACCCTGAACTCAACCTTAAGGTCTCCGTTGCCGCGCCTTCCGTTCAGCTTCTTCATGCCCATGCCGGGAAGGGTCATCTTTTCACCCGTATTGGTGCCCGTTGCGACTCTTACATTGACCTGGCCGTCCAGAGTCGGGATGGTGACTTCTCCGCCGAGCAGCGCGGTCGTCAGAGGGAGGGATGCGGTATAAAGAATATCGGAGCCCTGGCGTGTAAACTTGGAGTCCGAGGCAACCCTGACGAAGACGTATAAGTCTCCGCGCGTCGCCCGGATGTTCGGGTCTGGGGCTCGGCCTGTAGGCGGCGCGTCGCCTTCTCCTGTCACGCGCAACCTCATGCCATCCTCGACACCGCCGGGGATGTCCACCGTTATGGATTTCCGTTCCCTCACAACGCCGTCTCCGTGGCAGCTCTTGCACTCGGATCCCTTGGGAATTGTCATCCCGGTGCCGCTGCACGTGCCGCAAGTCGAGGCCATCTGGAAGCCGCCTTGCATGAAATGGACCCTGGTTCCCGACCCGCCGCAGCTCTTGCAGCTCGCCCGCTTGGTGCCCTGCTTGAGCCCGCTTCCATCACACGTCTTGCAAGACACAAGAGGCATGATGCTGATCGTCTTGCTGGTTCCCTTTGCCGCCTCCATGAACGAGATGTTGGCCTGGACCTCAATGTTGTCTCCGACCATGATCTGCTCCCCGAACGGGCTCTGGCGGCCACCGCGGCCACCGAAGGGACTTTGCTGGCCGGTGAAAGCCGAGAACAAGTCTTCGAAGTTTATATTCGCCCCGAATCCACCCTGCCCCCCAAAGCCGCTGAACGGGTTTCCTGCGCCTCCAAAGGGATCGCCGCCGGGCGCGCCGCTCGGGTCGAACCCGGCAGCTCCAAACTGATCATATTGTTCCTTCTTCTTGGGGTCGGACAGGATCTCGTATGCTGACTGGATCTCAGCAAACTTGTCCTTGGCCGTCGAGTCCTTGTTCGTGTCGGGGTGGAATTTCTTCGCGAGTCCGTAGTATGCTTTCTTAATCTCGGATGACGATGCGCTCTTATCTACCCCGAGGGCTTTATAGGGATCCTTTGTCGCCAATGACGTGGGTGACGCGTGGAAGTGCTTCGCTGGTCAGGATGGGTCTATGGTAGAGAGCGGACTTGGCCGCGAGCGAGGTAGGAAACTTACCCTCTTGTGACCGATAGTTTGAATCGCTGCTCTAGGGGACGGCCGGGCGGAATGCCTGGAGATGAGAGAGAAGTGGGAAACAAAGGCGAAATTTCCTGCGCCGGCCTTGACTCTCTCGCCCCTGCGCATCTGGCTCCGCGATAGCTGCCGGATCGGGAGCGCGGCCTTTGGCAAGATGCTCGAATTCATCTTGATGGTAGCTCAGAGCAACTCATATGAGACAGGGATTAAACATCAGGATGCTCAAGCGACTGAGGAGACCGTCGGGAGAAGTAGAGAAACTAGAATGCTGGGGTTCACTCGTTCTCTCGTGGAACTTCCTTGAACCTTCTAGCTGCTCCAAAACTTTTTTTTTGGCCGAGGGTTGCCGTCGCCAATATTGCCTAACTTCCAAGGCGACAATACCCCTATGGACCAATGATGAAGCTGGGATTTAAGTGGTGGACCCCACTCGCGACCCACGGGAGCAGTTGCCGTCGCGACTCACCCACGCGATCGGACCCAGCCCCGAGGGCTTGGCTCGAGTTTTGGCGCAACGCTGTGAGATGGGCTGGCACCGGAGCACAAATTGAGGGATTCCCAATGCAAGTGAGCAGATTCTGATGGTTGAAATGTTTCTGGAAGTCTATGTATCATATGGATTGCGCTCCGATTATATGTTTTGTGAAAGGAGAGCCCAGCCGAACGCCGTCCCGTACCAGCCAAAAAATTGTGACGCACTCCGAAAACCGCCCGATACCTCGCCCGATCTTTGCATTCATAGACACAGTGGTGACCCAGCCAACGCTGCAAACATGGACAGTGTCATGCAAACCAGGCATTTACAGTCCTAACCAACCCGGTCGCCGAGAGCTTACTCCGTGGGTATATACTCCGTCCTCCTCGTCTTGCTCTTGGAAATGCGCTGGGTCCTGACCTTGTGGAGAAAATCAATGATGATGTCGCTCTCCTGCACACCCAGACCGTTGAAGTGCTTGCGAACGGTCGTCGCGAGATGCTCTACCGTCTGTCTTCGAAGGTCCTTTCGCCTTGCTATCGTAGGGGAGTGGAGGCCGACGCTCCCAGCCTGGGTGAGCACCCAGTGGTGGTATTCTTTCGTGAAGGAGGAGGGGGTGTTGAGGCGGTACACTCGACGATAGGCGTGGAGGACGTCTCGTTCGAAAGCAGGCCACTGGAGCTGTACAGGGCGGCTGGTCAGTATGAGGACCGGGATTGAGAAGAAAATGGTGAGGTGACGAGACGAGAAGGGAGGGGGAATGTGCGCGGTGAGGACGTACCCCCTGAACGCCATTCTCTTGCGCTGATGTGCTGGCCGTCGGAGGCGGCGCCGGTGCGGCGGACGCACTCGTCACCTCGCGCAGATTGGAGCCCGCAGAGCTGGCTACACGGCGCATCTTTCCATTGGAGTGGTGGACAGCCGCGTGGCCGTTCTTGTCTTTGTTGTTGGGGGTGTCGGGCTTGGGCTCATCGTGCCCATTTCGGGACGACTTGGAAGGCGCCATTCGGGGAGAGGAAGGAAAAAAGAGTCAGAGCAGAGCAGACGGCAACGGGCAACGGAGGCTGTCGAAAGAGGTAAAACCGAGCAGAGGGTCAGAATCGGTCACATCGTAGTCGAGGCCGGCATCGTGAGCGGTGAGTCGCAAAGTTGCATCGTAGGAGTGTTGGGTCTGAGAGGGGTTCGGGAAAAACGCAGCGACAAAATGGAACGGTGGATGGCCCGCCGAGGAGAGGACCCCCAGGTCTAGACGATCCCTGAATCCCTGAAATGACGACACAGCAGACACCGCCCCACCGGCCTCGAGGCTTTAGGCGCCGTCCTTTGTGTGGCTGGTGGCTTCCGGTGCCTTTTCTGCCGTCCTCCGCACCATCTTTTGGGGATTCTAGGGGTCAACGAAAGCCCCGACTAGCGGTTGCTTCCCTCCCGTTTCAAAGCAGCCAAAAGTTTGCCGCTCTCGCAAGTCGCAACGGCCCAGCGAGCTGGCTCTGCAGCCAATTCGCAAGCCGAAGCAGCGCGGCCTCCCGCCCTCCGTCGTGACAGTCGCATTGCGGGCCGCCGCCGCCGAACCCTTTTTTCTCTTTGCCCGGAAGCAAGAGTCCGCGGAACACTCGTTCCCACCGGCTGGGCTCATCGGGCTCGGTTGCCCGATTTTTTTTTATCCCCAGGGGGCGCCCGTGTTGGTTCTTTGTCTGCAGCAAGCGCGCAGCCGGCCATGTCGTAGTCTTCATCTTAGGTCCCCCTCTTTGACACGGCGGCTCTGGCCGAGACCCGGCTCGCTGGTATTCGGTCCCCCACGGGACTGTCTGCTTGCTCTACGATGTAAGCCACCGCCTTGGACTACGCCCAAGAGGAAGACCACATGGGCCTTCGAGGTCCCTGTTCCTCGTGACGCTCTGGGTACTGAATATGGCGCATCTGCCAACGTATGTTTGCGCAACTTCTTCATTGGTACCGCACGACTGATTAGCAGCTAAGGAGTGTGTGGCTCTGGTGGGACCCCTCACCACGCCCCCAAATTCATCGGGGCTAGCCAAGCCACCCACTTTCCCGGCCGGAAGGGGGGAATATTTGAACGGTATAAGTGATAGTCGGACTGTATGTTGGCCCAATTAAGCTAACAAGACCCCATGCTGGGTTAGTAAATTCTCCATTTCAACCACAACCAAAAACTTTTTTGGATTAAGAATGTATTGATACTTCTTCGCTCGATTTTATCGTAGGTCACTTCGTTTACTGAAGGCGCCCCACCACCTTTCTACATCGCTCATACACGGCCTGAAATCGTCTCAAATGAATCTTTTGAGGGGAGTGGGCGATTTATATTACATTGATTTGTACCGTTACTGAAATAAGCGAACGAAAGCATAGTACTCTTGCCCTACAGGCCAGCGTGGCTCTTAAGTGCAAAGCTGTTACTCAAAGTGGCTCCGGGGGGCGCTAGCCCAGTTCTGTGGTTGTGTTGGGGGTGCCGCTCGATGCTGGCTACAGTAAATTTTATCGGTAGCTACGAGGACGGATCTTGCTGGCTTAATTAGGCGAGAATACAGTCTGACTATCGCTTATACTGTCTAAATATCTCCCCCGTTTCGCGGCAGGCCTGCACGATGCGCACTTGCCCTTTTGGGTTTCACTTGCAGGACCTCGACCTTAGGTTACGGTGTTATGGCTCTCACAGTGAGCTATTGTTTCCCGCCCCCCCCCCGCTCGTACTAGCTGCCCATCCATCTTGTAAGTAGTAGGACGACGCGATCCCTCGCCCATTGCCCTGAGTATAGACGTATGGCTGCGTGGGGTTCCCCTCGGAGCCCACGGAGCCAGTTTTCACGAGGTTTGAGCCTTCACACCGGCTAGGCGGTGTAAGGCGTGAGTAGCAGCCGCGGTGGTCGGGTTACCGTCTTTAGTGGGCTGGTTAGGCGGCTAGAAACACGCAAGGTGGGATGTCAACCCCCGCCTGATTAATTAGGTCGGTGAAGCTATTCTAGTGACGCTCGATGTCTCCGAGCCGATGGAGTCCTCACGCAACCTTTGAGTCTCTGTAACCAGAGTCGAGGCATCGAAATCCCTACGTTTGGCATTTCCACATGATACTGCCTGCTTCGGCGCTCCGAGTCGTGGAGAATACCATTCGATTCGCCTGCGTCAAAGGGGCTTGCCGAGCTAGCTCCCTGGTGGCGCCCTCCAACTTGCTTCTTGCTGCACCATGGAGACGGTCGAACAAATCAGTGCCGACCTCGTTGGTCATGTGGGAGGCAGCAAGGATCTTCCCAAAAAATTTTGTCTCCCATCCAGTCGGGAAGAGTGGTTGACAGCCCCTCACAGATGTGGCTCTGCCCAAACCAGTCCTGCGGTGCTCCCTCGTCGACGTGCACTCCGAGTCGCTGCCCGCTACTTGTGTCACCTTGAGGTGTATGGGATGATGACGGGCTTCCCTGTCCTCTGAGTTGGCAGTTGCCGCCCTCAGATGACTTATTTTTCACCTTATGTCCCGGTCATCCTGGCTAAGCCGCCTTGGTAGTGCTCTCATCATCCCGTCAAAAGACGCACTAGGGATCTCGCTCCACGCCGGTGTGCGAGGCCAGGTGCGTCTAGGTGTGGAGAAGCCTGCCACGCTACTCGCCTTGTTCTGGGCTGGGCCAAACAGATTGCAGCTCGCTGCTGTCATCGGTGAATTTATCCCGCAGACCCTCTTCAGGACAAAGCATCGCTTGGCATCTCCGAGTGGGCCATCTCCCTTCGGAAGGGGATGCTGGTCGTTCTCGCATGGCCTGAATCAAGAGGCGTCACTCGAGAGACGATCGTCCCGGAGACCAGACCAGCCATCCGGGGTTAGCAAGAGGGGGTTTTTTTTTATTTAAAATAGAAGAACCAGGATGGCAGGTATTCCTGGTGGGCCAAGGTACTTGAAAGCTGGAATGGAGAGGTTAATTTGAATGTCGCGTGCCACTCGTCCAGGGCGGTCGGGCTCCAGTCTAGGCGCCATGTCCTGTCCATAGTTTTAAGGCGGTTGTGGTCAGGGCCACGCGCCCCCTCCAAAGCACAACCCTTCGGTATTCGGCCGTGACAGTTCATGTCCTAGTAGTGAACCAGGCGATCTCACAACGTCAGTTCGAATGTTTCTCTTTGGGGTACACAAGATGTTGAGGCTGAATATGTCGTGCTGTGAGCCCTCCCCGCTCGAAGCCACACGCGTATTCTTTGGGGGGGAAGGCGGACAGTCCCTTAGTGCGCGGCAGACCTTCCCATTCGCTTGATCGAGGCGTTGTTGCTTCTCCCCCCCTTCTATATACGGCATCTGCTGCCGAGGGCCGAGGAGAGGTGCCCAAGTGGTGTCGCGGTGGACAGGGGCGGCGATATGAGACAACCTTTAGTCAACTTCCTATGTCTTCAGCAAAACCCGGGAGCTCCACGCCCCGAGCTTCTTGTGAGTCCCTCTTTCCATGGAACCAAACCCGGGACCAGTGGATTCTGCCGGACGGTTTGTCCTACCACGGCTGCACAAAGGAGAGCCAGGCCTCGATCGAGACGAGGGCCAAGGGAGACCAGCAGAGTGTTTCACAAAGAACTTGTCTTCATCGAGAGCCTGAACATTTCTTCTGCTCCCCTCTGTCTCTCGCCTGCATCCCTGTCCATGTCTGGATAATCGGCAGGCAAACGCCGTACCGGACATTGATGCCAAGCTGACCCACACCAATCACCTGGGGTCATCGCGGGCGCTCCCCTCGTCTCCACATCCTCACCACCCACGCTCAACCAGGACCACCCCGGCCCCCCCATCCCTCCCCACGCTGCACCGTGTGTCAGACACGGAGCCTTCACGCGGGACTGGGACCTGGGCTGGCTGGGCTGGGAGGATTAGGGGGCCTGAACTTTGGGGGGCAAGAGGGGTTAGTCCAAGAAAGGCGATCACCTCTCCACACCGAGTCTGGGATGTGAACATGGTGTTTAGATCTAGGCCCTATCGATTTGGGCTTGCTTTTTAATGTTTGATTCTTTTCTTTTCCTTCCGGGTCTCAGGGGAAAGGCGCAGCCAACGGCGGAGCTTATGAAGTGAGAGGATTGCCGTGGGGCAACAAAAGCAATGTATGATCACAGGGCCAGTAGAGGAAAAGTCCGCCAGATCGAAGGGGAATAGTTCGCTATTACTGCAAGAGACAGCCGCCAGCCAGCGAGATTCGGGGCGACGTAGTACAGAGTAGTAGCATATAGTTATTAGTAACTGGTATCGGGCGCCCCAGGGGCCATCATGCGCCAGGGGTGTTGGGTCTTGATTACCTTGGTGTATTAGCGCTCGGAATGACTGTCGTTACCCACCCTTCCGCTACTTTCTTTGCTGGCACAGCCTGAAGGGAAAGTGATCACGTTGCTAATGAGGTTTTATTTGGAACGGCGGCTTCCGCCTCATGATGTATACTGTGTGGGTGGCAAAAGGATTAGGTGGTTTTTTGGGGGGGAGGGGTTTTCCCCCTGTTCCGTCTTTCTTTTGGGGCTCGCGCTCGCGTTCGCGCTGGAACTGGGAATCTTTCGCTAGATGCGTCCCCCACAGAATTCCTGACCAGAAGGAACAGGGAGTGGCAGACCGCGTGTCTGACCTGAACCCCCCCCCCCCCGGTTGTTCCCAATGCGACGAAGCCAGTCACTGGCAGTTAGTTGAACCCTACCTTACCTCGTAGTACTCGTGGAGCCCACGAAGGAAAGGGGAGGGGAGGGGAGGGGAGGGAGAGGGGGGTGGCACGCGCAGGAAGTGACATCTGGCGACCCGCCACCACCTGTCGCAAAGATCGGTGACGGGCATGGGCTAGCGCTCATGTTACCTACAGGAATGCGCCGTCGTACATCGGGGGTCGGCTAGTTCACACTGTGGCAACCCACCCTGTCGCCCCAGGCTTCCGGTCTGAACCACAGGGTCCCGTGCAGCCAACGCCTGTGCAAGCAGATGGAAACAGAGCCCGGCATTAGGTCCAAGCCGGGGGCTGGAGAGGCCCGCGCCGAAGTGGTTCTCCACGGGGGGGGGGGGGGGGGAGGGAGAGCCAGAGGAGAGCCAGAGGACGCGCCGCACGCGAAACGGGGAACTAATGGAGAGGCAGGCGCCTCGCTGGGAGAAGGCACGAGGGTGAGGGTGCATCCACTAACGACGGTTTTGGGAAACCACCATCAGAATCCGACCTCCCTCTCCCTCGCACCAGTATCGTACCAAGACGCGCAACAGGCCCTCTTCGCATGGGCCCTGCCCTCGGCCGACCACGCCCTCTCCCTCGCTCTCTTTCTGTTCCGCCCAACAGGAAATGCCTCGATTCTCATTAATCAGCCCAGGACGACGGGGGGTGAGGGGGGGAGGTGTGGGCGGACGTGTGGTGCAGCTCGCATCCATGCGACCCGAGCAGGCCTAGCTTGAGGGAGAGGAGACGGCTAGCGTGCAGTAGAGGCAGATGCGCCCCTGCTTAGGCTTCTGCTGGTCCGTGGCCGGTGGGTGGCCCGGCTAACCCTTCAAATAAGAAGCCAAAAGACCCTCTCACCCCACGTCCCTGCCGCCGCGTTCAGTCCTCCCTCCCACTTTCCCCAGCTTCGAATCGCGGAACCCCCAACGAAAAGGTCGGACAACGCCTTGACTTTTTTCTGGGGTAGAGGAGGCCCCTACCCAGTAACGTCCGTCATCACGACCGTCAGTCGGCGCACCGGCCCTAACGAACAAAATCAACTCTTGTTGCAGTCACGTCGACCCATCACCTGTAGACGGGAAAAAAAAAAAAAAAGTCGAACGGTGTCTCGTCGCTCCCCACGTTCGCACACATCAACCCCCCCCCCGGCTGCGCAGGGAGGGACCGGATCGACGACCAAGAGCCTGAAATACAAACCCCCGACCTGGTATCCGCACTTATCGGCATCTTAGCCCGGGCCTTTGCAGTCAATCTGCCCGATCCGTCCTGCCAGGAACCGCGTCACGCAATCGGGGATCAGGAGCCCCTAAGCTGTCGGTATGTGATGCCTTTCCTGCCTTGTCCCGTCTGCCCATTCTTCCTACGATGCTGTTTCTTGGTACGGCAAGGGCCCCTGCGACCTCTGCAGGCTGTTCCATATGCCTGCGATCCCCTTTGATATGTCTCGCATTATTTTCTTTGGCCTACCCACTCCCCCAAGGTGGATAGTGCGCCCGTCCCCTCCCCGCGCTGCTACCCACAATCCCATCTCCACGATGGCCGATGAGGCTAGACATTGCGCACTCGCGCTATTCCGGCGCTACGTTGCGACGGGAGCGCGCGAACAAAGGGGCCAAGCTCGAGAAGCGGATGCGAGCTGTGGGCTTCCGAACCCCTCTGTCGGGTGTCCCTGCGCCCTGGTATCCGTTCGAGGTGGTCGCCGCATATAGCTGCACACAATGCACTCGTCTCCCTTCCGCTCCTGCCCCCCATGCTCGACTGTTGCCAGAAATTTCATCCCTCCTCCTGCAAGCTCTGCTCCACTCTGGGCCAGACGCTTGGTCCACCAGCTTCCGTCGCTTGTTCACACCCCTGTCCCCCAAGTCGCCCCTCTCCGTGTGCCCATCTTCCAATGCACCCTTCCTTTATTTTCCCGCAACGGGCGGCACCTTTTCCCTTTTGCTGATCGGTTTACCACGCCCAGCAGATAAAAAAAAGAAACAGGATCGGGTAGGTCTTGTTCCTTGGTGAACCATCTGGCGTCGAGGGCCTCGTCCGCGTCGTCCTCCGTGTCGCGCAACCGCACGATCGAGCCTTGTTCTCGCCGTGAGCGTCGTCGCTAGCCGCCTGCCATGATCCCATGAACCGTGCCAATTGGTCTGGGAGAGGTCGACAGACAGTCCCAACGCATCGCCCGCTTTGGCGCGGCTAGAAACGACTCGGCTCGAGGTATTCTGTTCTTCGATTATATTAGCTATACCTTTTTGAGCCCACCTTCTTCATTCGATTGCGAAGCTCGTCGTGGTCGAATTCTCACTGTATCACGGCAACCCGTGTTTTATTCCACTCCTCTCCGGAACACTCATTCTCTGCCAACGATCCGACCTCGACTGTGGTCTCGACCCGTGGCTGCGGGAGGGGCCTGGGAACTGCCCGGCTAGGACAAGACGTTGCGCCACCTCGAACCGGCCAAGAGCTTGACCTGACCGGCATCCCACACTCGTGTCACCTCAGCTGACAGAAGATCCACCCGATCTCCGAGCTCTCCCCGTGATCAATTGGATGATATTTGATGGGTCATGACTTCTGTACTCCCATCCCAGTCGAGCGACATCAAGCCATTGCTACTGGCGGACCACCCGATGGCAGCTATGCCCCAGACCCAGGAGCCAACCCCTCCCCGCACCAAGCAGGAGGACGATAGTGATAGGGGCCGTCCACGCAGTAGGTCTGGCGATCTAGACGTCAGCGACGCCGAGGCTGATGGCACCCTTGACGACAGCCATGGCGACGGCATCGACGGGGATGGAAACGCGGCAAATTCGTCTTCTGAGGGCCATGCCCGGAAACGACGGAGAAGTCGGAAGGGGTTGGATAAGAAATTCGAATGCCCAGAGAAGGGGTGCGGCAAGAGCTACTCAAGAGCAGAACATCTGTATGACTGCCATGCACTATCTGTTCGATCGGTATTACTAACCACTGCCAATAGCTACCGGCATCAGCTGAACCACAACCCCAAGACGGTCTACCGATGCAATTACAAGGACTGTGATCGGACCTTCGTCCGACTCGATCTGTGCAACCGGCATAAGGATCGCCACACGGCCAAAGGTTCAGTTCTCAACCGCAAAGATTCGCTTCTGAGCCAGGTTTCCCCCATTGCAGACACACATCCAGGCTATCCGCAACCCGGATCGGCATCTCCCGAGGCCAACCGCCCGGGCACTGCGTACAACAATAACCGACGAGTTCCCATGCAGTATCACACACCACAGGATGGCATGGGCAGTCCCTACACCCCCATCACCAACACCCCACCGGCTGGCTACCACCACCCAGGCGCTCCCAATGGTGTCGACTATAGCGGCCACGATCATGGATACCATCACCCCCAAGGCCAGCGAACAGTGCATCAGTCACCTTCGGGCCTCGCGCAGCGCCCTTCCGTCCAGACGAATCTGCCCTCGTATGGCGTCTTGTCACCCGTATCGACCCAGCATGGCTACCATAGCCAGCCCGCAAACACCCCCCAGTCTGCTGGCACGATGCCCTTTGCTCCCCCTCAGAACTTTCCGCCCTTCAGTCTCCCTCCTTCGGATTTCACGACGTCGGCGGCGGTGAGCCAACGCGAGTTGGAGCAGTCATATGCACCGGCTACAACTGGGGAGTACGCTGAGCATCCACACTCCCAGCCTGGCGAGATGATTTTGCTGGACCAGATGAGCATGCCGACAACAATCCCGGTTTTTGGAAACGATAGTGTCCTAAACAAGTCGCCGTATGTTGGGATGCCAGAGGACTTCATGGCCTTCCTGTTCAACAGCCCGCAGCAAGGCGACGGTACCTTGGGCGGGGTGCCAATACCGGGCTACCACAAGTAAGCAAACCCGATCGGCAGAGTGGCTCGATGCGCTAACGATGGCAGCTACGGCGATTTCCCTAATGGGACCTACTATGGAACCGGACCGTCTCAACTGGGATACTTCCCTCCATCCGCTGGGCCGCAGCAGGTCATGTCCGTGACCAATCTGCTGGACTCAAACCTCCCCGAGACCATCATCTCGGAAGAGAAGAGCATCGAGATATTCGAGTTCGTGCGTGACCGGTTCCACGAGAACAACCATGCTCCTGTGGAGAGACAGCGGGACAGCATACTCGAAGGTGATCGCAACGATGACAACCATATGCTAAGTCGCAGGATGATGCAAGCTTATATCGGATCATATTGGCTTCATTTCAGTGACCAGGTTCCAATCATCCATAAGCCAACGTTTTCGCCTGACAAGACACCAAGCCTGCTGCTCATCGCCATGATGACTATCGGTGCGGCTTGCCTAGACAGAACGCACGGTCCAAAGATCGTCAAGGCCGGTGCACAGCTCTCCAACTTCCTCGCTTGGCATCTCAGATGGGAGATGTTCCAGGACCCCAATTGCCGGCCTCCGGCAAAGCTCTGGGTGTTCCAGACGTTCTTGTTGCTCGAGCTTTACGAGAAGATGTACTCAACCCGAGAGCTGCACGAGCGAGCCCATATCCACCACGCCACAACCATCACGCTAATGCGCCGGGGGCGAGCACTTGTCGGAAAGTCCGCCACTGACTCGCCGCCGAACCTGCGGGACGATAAGACCAACGGGTCGAGGCACTCATCGACGACATCAGGCATGGCCACAGGCGCGACGCAGAACCCCGAGGAGGAGTATTGGAATAGCTGGATCACGAATGAGACCACTCGCCGAGTGGCTTTTGCAGCCTTTGTCATCGATTCGATCCATGCCACCATGTTTGGCCACTCCACAGTCATGGTTGCCCACGAGATGCGACTACCACTGCCATGCGATGACAAGCTCTGGAAAGCAACCAGTGGTGCCGAAGTGGCGCGGATCGAGTCCAACATTATGTCGAACGGTGGACGGCCTGTCTCGTTCCTCGAGGGCCTCAAGCGGACCCTCAGCAACCAAGAAGTCCAGACCAACTCGTTTGGCCGGACCATCCTTATGGCAGGCCTCCTAAGCGTGAGCTGGCACATGAATCAGCGAGACCTCCAGGTCAACGTCTTGGGCGGTGGCGTGTCTCAGGCTCTCGGCGGTAGGGACAGGTGGCGGGGAACTTTGACCAGGGCGTTCGACTCGTGGAAGGCAAATTTCGACAAGTCGTTGGAGAAGCGCGATACCTCATCCGACCCCTATATATTCGATCCGTCGAGCAAAATCGAGGCTAACATTGTGTTCGAGAGCCGTACTGTCCTCCATCACCTGGCACACATGGCCATGCACGTCGACATAGTCGACTGTCAGATCTTCGCCCGGGCCAAGAGGCTGCTAGGCCGCCACATTGGGACCCAAGATTTGAACAGCACGCAGCGCCGCATGAAGGATGTGTGGGCACCCTCAGTTAAAGCCCGAGATGCGGCCTACTATGCACTCCAGTTCTTGTGCTCGGTGCTGCTGATCGATGTGCCGCGCCCCGCCCCGACGAATGGATACAACAGCGGCCCATCCAGCGAGCCGTATTCTGCAAGGGACGATGTACTTCTCAATCGCCCTTGGGTTCTTTACTTCGCCACACTGGTTGTCTGGTGCTACGGATTCGCGCTTGAGGGCGATTGTGCCGATACGCCACCGCCAGCCTCCCATCAAGACGCTGTAGACCAGATGAGAAAGTACCTTAGACAGTTCTGCGGACTGCACACTCCGGAGGAACTCAAAGCGATCAAGGGCATCAACCGCAACACCGCTCTGATGATGGTGCTGAAGAGCACGTTCCAGGAGACGAGGTGGGAACTTCTCCACGAAGGTGCCAACCTTTTGGACAATTGTATCCAGCTCAACGCCGGCAAGGTGGTGCCGTGAACCGTGAGGTTCTCGGATCTGTGGCGATCGTGGACTGGAGATATGAGTGATGGCCATATATGAAGCAGCTGACGGGATAGAAGCCCATTCCATACCTAGCTACTCTTGTATACATTTGGGGAGAAGGGGCAGGGGAGGGATGGTGGATATGAGGGAAACTGCTGTGGCTGCTGGAAGGGTTATTAGGGCTTGGACGGAACCGATACCAAAATACCTCTTATATGCTGTTACTTTGTCCATAGACAGAGAGAGGCGGAGACAGACAGGCTGAACGGCGGATGGACAAGTCTTGTTTAGCTTTTGGCGGCATGCCATGTTTTACGGCCGGCGAGCATTTGTCTGAGTTGCTTGCAATACCCCCTCAGTCTAATCGATTTTTTCTTTCTCTGATCATCCTGGTCTGTTGTGTGGCGTGTGTACCCAAGAGATGGTCTTCTGACGGCTTCTAGCACTCAACATTTCAAAAGTCAGGTGCTAATGATTTTTGCGAAGTGAGGCAGCCTTATTCACCCACAGGTACTTGCCAGGTAGGTACTATTACCAGGCGGGGATGTCTTGGTAGCAGGGCCTAGGCTGCCTCGGCCACTGAAAGGTGCCTCCCCGGACACCTTTTCTGGATTGCCAAGTCTGCCTGGAGACATGGTCCTGTGCCGAGCATGTTAGCCTGGCGGGGCTGACCCCCTTCCCCCTCCCCCCGGTAGTCCGCAGAGCAGCCCTGTGGTTATTATCATCCGCCTGCGGCGGTTCTTTGATACCGAACTCCCACGGGTCTTGCCTTACCCGAGTTGTATGCGTAAATGCAAGTGTACAGAATCCAGCAGACTAGCTGCTTGGGCAGCACTTCTTACTATGAGCTGTTTTAGTATAGACTGTCATGATAACTAGGCTTGGCTGCCAAGTCGCACAGGGCCAGTCCACTTTCGATTTTTGAGAAAAGTGGGTCTGCCGAGATCTGCTATTCTTTAATCGGACTAGCCTGCTATTTGCCCCTAAATGAGCAGGGGTGGCGCGGCCGCGGTTGCTCTGTCGTCTGTCGTCATGGCGGGACGGGGAGGTAGAATTGCTGGGGAAAGCTCGAGCCAACAAATGGGCCCTGTTGCCCCAAAATTGAAATGCTCCTTCTCTCCTCCTTCCTGCGAACCCAGGCAAGCCAGTCCCCTTCCCTGTGCATCCGGGCAGACTCCCCTAGTCGGTCGTAAATTTTGTATCCGTTTGCTCCAGTGGTTCCCTGTGACCCTCGATCTGCCTCTCGCTCGTCTTTGCTGATCAGACTTTCCTCTGCATCACTCTAGCTTTCTTGCGAGCTCCTCAACGCAACCTAGCTCTTGCTACCCGGTCCTTACACCCCAGGCAAGACGCGCAAATCGACAGTCGACATGGCTACGAAGCAGCACATTCAACTGGTCCCGCGCCTGTCGGGAAAGCCCCCTTATTCGGTCGAAGTCGAGGGCCAGCAGCCTATCGAAGGCGAAACGACCGTCCGTCGCCACCCAGCTGCAGCTAAGGAGCTGCTCTCCCGCCCCGCCAGCAACATCTCGACTACCTACGAACTAGTTCGCGCGAGCGTCGAGAAATATGGCAACGCGAAGGCGATAGGATCCCGCAAGCTACTCCGTACGCACCAAGAGACCAAGAAAATCAAGAAGGTCGTCGATGGTGTGGAGCAAGAGGTGGAAAAAGCTTGGACCTACTTCGAGCTCAGCCCCTACGAGTACATCTCGTATGTTGAATATGAGAAGCTCATCCTACAGATCGGCTGCGGCCTGCGCAAGCTCGGCCTTGTCAAGAACGACCGTGTTCACATCTTCGCTGCTACCAGTATGCACTGGCTTGCCATGTCTCACGCCTCGGCTACGCAGTCGATGCCTATCGTTACTGCCTACGACACTCTCGGGCAGGAGGGCTTGCGGCACTCGATGGTCGCCACCAAGGCCAAGGCCATCTTCCTGGATCCCCACCTCCTGCCCACCCTGACCAACGTGCTCAAGGACGCGACCGAGGTCCAGCATGTCATCTGGAACAACCAGAACCAGGTCAAGCAGGACCATATCGACAAGCTGAAGGCTGCCTACCCTCACATCACGATTCTTAGCTTTGAGGAGCTTCGCAAGCTGGGCGAGGAGAACTCGGTCGACCCTGTTCCTCCCCAACCCAGCGATCTTTGCTGCATCATGTACACCTCGGGCTCTACTGGGACGCCTAAAGGTGTCCCGCTCAAGCATAGTAACGTCGTTGCCGCAGGTCTGTACCAACCCTTGTGCTGACAAACGTATGAAGTCGATCTAACCGTGACCTTGCAGTTGCTGGTGTAAGTGTCGTTGTTCAGCCCTACATTGGGCCCGGGGACGGCCTCTTGACCTACCTACCCCTCGCCCACATTCTCGAATTTGTGTTCGAGAATGCCGCCCTCTTCTGGGGTGCCACCCTGGGCTACGGAAACCCCAAAACACTCTCCGACGGGTCGGTCCGGAACTGCAACGGTGATATCCGAGAGTTCAAGCCCAGCGTGCTGGTCGGTGTCCCTGCCGTCTGGGAGACGGTGAAGAAGGGTATCGTTGCCAAGGTCAACGCCGGCAGCCCGCTTGTTCGGAACCTGTTCTGGGGTGCTCTCTCGCTCAAGGACACCTTGATGGCTTACGGCATTCCGGGTTCGAACGTTTTGGATGCTCTCGTGTTCAAAAAGATCAAGGAAGCTACCGGCGGCCGTATGAAGCTTTGCATGAACGGCGGTGGCCCTGTGGCCAAGGACACCCAGAAGTTTATCAGCATGGCCATCTGTCCGATGATCATCGGGTATGGTTTGACCGAGACGACTGCCATGGGTACCTTGCAGAACCCGCTCGAGTGGACACCCGATTCCATCGGTGCCATGCCGGCCTCGGTAGAAGCTAAGCTCGTCGATTTCCCAGACGCGGGCTACTATGCAACCAACAAACCCAATCCCCAAGGCGAAATCTGGTTGCGTGGACCTACCATCATGGAAGGCTACTATGAGAACGAGGAAGAAACCAAGGCAGCCATGACCGAGGACGGCTGGTTCAAGACGGGCGACATTGGGGAGTTCGATAAGAACGGCCACCTGAAGATCATTGATCGCAAGAAGAACTTGGTCAAAACGCTCAATGGCGAGTACATTGCGCTCGAGAAGCTGGAGTCCATCTACCGTGCCGCCCCGGTCGTAGCCAACATCTGCGTCTATGCCGATGAGCAGAAAGCTAAGCCGATCGCCATCATCGTTCCTGCCGAGCCAGCCCTCAAAAAGCTGGCTGCCTCCGCTGGTGTGTCAGACGAACACCTCGAGCAGCTGGTGCATAACAAGAAGGTTCAGACGGCTGTCCTGAAGGAACTGCAGAATGCCGGTCGCGCCGGCGGCCTTTCGGGTATCGAGATCATCGAAGGCGTCGTCGTATCTGACGAGGAGTGGACACCACAGAATGTAGGTTGCACCTGCCATCGTGTGCACCCAGGCTAGACTGTCAATGCTAACGTATATACAGGGTCTTGTCACTGCTGCCCAGAAGCTCAACCGGAAGGGTATTCTCCAAAAGTTCAAGAAGGAGGTTGCCGAGGCCTACGGGCAAAACTGAGGCAACTAGGTCTTCTTGAACAAGCTCGTACTGCCGCGACTTCCTCTATACCCCTTCTCCCCTCGCCAGCTCTGGGTAGGAGCGAGCTAGCGGTAAAAGCGTGAAGTGACAGTTTTGTACTAGCGGGACCTTGTAATATTGGCCGCCAGCCGTTGGCTGTAGCATTGTTGCTTGCCATGGCACTCATTCCCCCGGGATTTCCCTAGCCACGCCGTACTGTAGGCAAATTTCCGTTTTATTTTCATTTTATTTTTATATTCCCCTTTCTAGCGGTGTATGGGTTTGAGACGACAACGACCCTTAAAGGGCACTGATGAAGGGGCCTGACGTGTAAACTAGTATTGTAACGCCAAAGGGGCGGGAAGGTCTGTCAAGTCGACAGACAACAAAAATAATATCCTTTTTCCAACTCACAATCCAGATGGAGCTTTTAACCGAGGAGATTCCCCTTCTCTGCAACTACTTGCTTCCACGAAGTGCAGTCGCATCACAGATGATATTGGAAGCAGTACTGACCAAACCCCAATGATACTGGCTGGGGTTGGATATCTTGTAACATGGGCATATGTACTCTATTCAGCACAGGCTACGTCTCCTCACAGGGTTTTTGTTGGGTAGTCCCATAGACAAACTCCCATTCACTAATCCCGCAGTCGACCTTGTCTCGCCAGTTCTCACCAGTCGGATAGAACTCGCTCAAGAGATGCTTGCCGTACTGCTGCGGAGCTTTAGACGGCTTTTTCACCCGCGCTGGCTTCTCGGGTGGCTCCTTGCCTAGCATGGCCCAAAGGTCCTTCTCTTCTTTATAGCTGGCTCGAGCATCCACTCTATCTGCGTGCGCCTCGTGGATTAGCTCAGACGTGATTCGTGCCCGGGCGGCTCGCCTGGGCTTGCGAGTGGGTGGGTAGTTGAGGGCTGAGTGCAGGAAGAGTTCCTCCATTTCTTGCTTGATGTCCTGGTCATGAACTCCCAGCTCCTCGGCAGCTTTAGAGAGCGTCTCAGAATCGACACTATGGCCATCGTCTTCCGATTCGGACTCGAGGCTGACAGGTTCCTCGCTCGTCGTGGTCGTGACATCGTCTTCTTCTCTGGAGGACACCTCTTGGTTCTTTCCTCCTGTGCTCCTGAGACCCAACGCCTGCTCAGCCTCGTCATAGGAAAGTATGGCGGATCCTCCACTATCACTCGCGTCCTCAAGGTTGGCTGCCACGTTCAACCGCAATCGTCTCGCGGACTTCGCCCAAAACTCCCGAGCGGTAGTGTTAAGCCCAATCGACAGGGCCGCTGTTTCGACATCTCTCCAACGTACACGTTCCGAAACCGAACCAGCAGCCCGCCTTGAGCGGATGCGTGCCTCGGCCATGGCAATGCTGACTGCAACAAGCCGGCGGGTCATGCAGATAGCGAGCGAGCGGAAATCCTCCAGTGCGGTAACCCGAATTCCTGGCGCGAGTCCTGAGAAGTACCGCCAATTGTACTCCGGGACAGCTGAGTTCATGAAGACGCGGCTGGACATTCGGAGCCACATGTGCACTGCGAAGAGCTCCAACGACTTGAGACCGGGCGGCGGTGCCGCCTTGATGGCTTCCAGGTTGTAGGGTGTGATTTGCCAGTACTGACCCCACCGCCTCTGCTCTTTTCTTATCTCGTAGTTCTCTTCCCGGACTGAGATCTCGTCTCCGGCCGCCTCCAAGGCGCTGCAGCAGGCTTGGCTCAGCTCCATAGCAGCGGAGCGTTCTAGCATTCCTAATGGATCCACTCTCCGCTCACTCTTCTGCGTCCGCAGGCCATCTTGAAGAAGATTTAGGTACTGCCTGACTTCCATCTCGCCCTTTGTCCGAATCCGCCTGGAGATGCCAACAGCGTCGTCCGGGCCGAGTCGTGATAATGCTTCAAAGAACCGCTCTTTCTCCGAGGACTTCCAGACAGTGAGACCGATCTGGGAGTCTTCGAGCTCCTCCTCATCCTCAGTAGCCATCTGTGTGGCCGCAGCGGAGATTTCGGCATCGAGCATGTCCAGGTACTCATAGTTGAACTCGGACCTAAGTCTCTTGAATGGCCGCCCGGTCGTGTCGCCATCGGAATCTAAGGATCGCTTGGACAGAGAGCGGTGAGGCCCAGAAGTCCCAGGAGAGTCACCCTCGAGAAGACCAATTCTAAGGCGGTAGGCAAGCATGTGATCGTTGTCTGCTTCGCCGAGCTGCACGCTGATACCATCCTCGCTCACATCCTCGCTCACATCCTCCTCGCCCAAGTTAGTAGATGCTCCAGCGTCGAGGTCCTCGGTACTGTCCTCATCATCTTCTCCGGATAGAAATGCCGATTCGCTGCCGCTTCGAGTGTCCTCTTTTATGTCAACATCGCCTTCACTCTCAGCCACCTCGGATAAGGCCCGATGCCTCTCGTGGCCAGGCAGCGAGCGTCCCCAGACGTAATCGTCTGCAAAGTTGGACTCGGGTTCTCCTTTTAGTATGTGATCAATATTCGTGTCGTCAGAGTCAACCAAGTCATTTTGGTGCATGCGCCCCGGCGAGGCGTTCCCTTCGCTCGGCGATTCATACGAGGACATGGCACTTAGAGATTTCGGCCATGCAGGGGTTTAGAGTTAATGAGGCTGGCATGGTACGATTGCTAAGATGGCGTTCAGGCAGCAGGATCATGTGTCTTTATCCTCGAGGGCCTTTTTCGAAATGTGGTGTCCACTAGTGGCATGTAGGTGGACTTTGAGAAGTGAATGTGTAAAATGCCGGAGTGGCAGCTCAGCAGAAAATGCTTGGAGGGAAAAGCGCAGCTTGACAAGGAAGCTAGGCTAACGTAAGAGATGCAACGGGCACTTAGGTGGGCTCCATACTTGGGCTGCTGGCCCAATCAAAGAGCCAGCCCGTAGTGAGTGGAAGGGCCTACCGGCGGCTCGTGCACCTTCCGTGCAGTTCAGACGACGACCGTTTTTATTAGACGGCATCTTCACATATCTGCCTCCTTCTGAGCCGCAAACGTGACAGTGACAACGGCATCCGGGAGCGACAAGGGCAAAATAATGGATCATGTATCGTGCTCTATTCGTACTGAAACCAAAGACTTGGCATAGGCCTTCGCCCTTGAGGGCGTTTCCGTCAGTGGCTTATGGCCTAGGATGGTCCACGTCAATTCACACGGCACCAGGGACGCCAAACAGGACCAGTCAACCGCCTGGGCTCGGACAGCCAATCCGGTTGCGTGACTACCAAGAGGAATGCATCCAGTCTGTTCTTTCGTCCCTAGGCAAGGGTCATAAGAGATTAGGGATATCGCTGGCCACTGGAAGTGGGAAGACGGCAAGTCATTGTTTTTAATTGCCATGGTGGATTTCGGGAACCGACTATGCTAACACAGGGCGAAGGTTATCTTCACGCAGCTCATTGACCGCATCAAGCCACGGTCTAAAGATGCGACGCAGACTCTCATCTTGGCCCATCGGCGCGAGTTGGTCGAGCAGGCCGCCCGTCACTGTGCCAATGCCTACCCGGACAAGACCATCGAGGTTGAGATGGGTAAGCTCCAGGCCAGCGGCACCGCTGACATCACGCTAGCCAGTCTGCAAAGCCTTGTCTCCCGAGACAGATATCTGAAGCTCGACCGTGACCGCTTCAAACTGGTCTTGGTCGACGAGGCACACCACATTGTAGCACCCGGTTATCTGAAAATACTCCGCCATCTCGGCCTCTCCACCAAGCGGGCTGATTCTCCGCATCTCGTTGGCGTTTCGGCCACCTTCTCTCGGTTCGATGGCCTTCGGCTTGGTGCTGCCATTGACGAGATTGTCTACCACAAAGACTACATTGACATGATTGGCGGCAAATGGCTCTCGGATGTTGTCTTCACTACGGTCGAGTCGACCGTGGACTTGTCCAGGTGCCGGTCCAGGGCTGACGGCGACTTCGAGCTCGCTTCGCTCTCGCGGGCCGTCAACACGGACCAGGCCAACGACATTGTCATCCGGTCCTGGCTTGCAAAGGCCAAGGGCAGGAAGTCGACCCTAGTATTCTGTGTGGACCTGAACCACGTCACGGCCTTGGCCCAGAGGTTTCGGTACTATGGCGTGGATGCGCGCTTCGTCACCGGCGACACCCCTGTTGTTGAGCGGACCGAGAGGCTGGATGCATTTCGAAACGGAGAGTTCCCTGTCCTGATCAACTGCAACGTCTTTACCGAAGGCACCGACATCCCAAATATTGACTGTGTCCTGCTGGCGCGACCGACTCGCTCCCGAAACCTCCTGGTGCAGATGATCGGACGAGGCATGAGGTTATACCCTGGAAAGGAAAACTGCCACATTCTAGACATGGTCTCCAGCCTCGAGACTGGCATCGTAACCACCCCAACCCTTTTTGGGCTTGACCCTGGCGAGATCGTGAATGATGCATCCGTAGACGGCATGCAGAGCCTCCGAGACCTCAAGGATGCCGAGAGGCAAAGAGAACAACAAGTAAGCGAGGCCTTTAGCACCCCCGTGTCCGTCTCTGGCGCCCAGAAGGTGTCCTTTACAGAGTATGACTCGATTTTTGATCTGATTGCCGATACCTCCGGCGAGAAACACATACGAGCCATTAGCCAATACGCGTGGGTGCAGGTGGCCCCCGAAAAATACATACTCAGCAGCCCTTCTGGCACCTTTCTACGCCTCTCTCGAGCAGAGGATGAGGCGCCGGGTCTAGCCGTTTTCAAGGCCTGGGAGATTCGAGCACTGCCTAAGGGAGTGTCTAAGTCTCCATATGCCGCCCCCCGAGAACTCTTGACGGCCGCCACCTTCGCTGATGCCGTGCATGGTTGTGACAAGTATGTCGAAGAAAGCGATAACTTCCCTCACAGCTTTGTATCGCGGCGCATGGCCTGGCGGAGGCAACCTCCGACAGATGGCCAGCTGGAGTTCATCAATAAGATTCGGAACCCAGAAGATCGACTTGGCGCCGGCGATATCACGAAAGGAATGGCAATGGATATGATAACCAAGTTGAAGCATGGAGCTCGAGGTCGTTTTGCGGACTATGAAGCAGGTCGGAGACGTCGAGACAGGGCTGTCCACGCCCAGGAACAGCTGCTGAATCGCCAGCTCCAGGCAGTGGTGGCCGTCGGCCCAGTACCAACATGAGCAGCCCTGCGTTGGGTCAGTAATAAATGTCTCGCCACTTCATCCGCCATGCAATGCACCCGTGATCCACAACCTAGGCGTTAGCCTCGAGAGAAGGACACAAAGCTGCGTTAATACGAGGCGAATCAAAATAGAAAAGTGTTAGAGGTGGAATTCTGGCTAGAGCGCTGGCAGGTTTCGTTACTCCCTGCCAAACTTGAAGATGCTGTGTAAATTAACCTACGTTCATCGATCGTTCCTAGGGAAATTATGCCTGTGTTTTTGTTCGCTGAACTGTGTCGGCCCTCCCCGTTCACAGTGGTCCCTCATCCATTCGCGACGACGCGTCCCATCCTTGGCTCTTTTATCTCCCGAGCACAGCTTGATTCCAGATAAAGGAGGAAGGCACCTTCGATAGACTAATTTCGTCTGAAATTAAGCTCCTGTCGTATTTGGGAGAGGAGGGGGTGTCAATCCCTGGTCTATGGTGGTGAATATGAGGTGAACGAGCTGTCCTATGGTACCAGAACCTCGAGCACCCTCCTCCCCTCCAATCCAAACCTCCTCCACTTCTCCTTCCCAAATTCATCCTGTTCATAAACCTCAAGTCGGTTTTCTCAGCATACATGGCCGTGATCTTCGAGCTAAGAGCTGACTCTTCCAACCTCTCTTTGCCTTTCTACATACGTCCACTACTCTCGCCACCTCCCACATCGCCTCCTGTTGTTGCCCACCCTCGTGATTCCATTGGTGCTAGCTCTGTCAACGACAATGAGAACAGTCTCATCGAATAAGCAGGAGGTGACTTCCTCCCTTCTCCTAATGGAGTCTGTCCCATCTGAAGAGACAACGCAAAGCTCTACACAACCACAACCTATAGCCGGGGCATCTAATACCGATATCAGTGAAGAATCCAAAGGACCATTCCACAAAGATAGTAGCACGGTAATTACAGAAACCACTCGAGAACCAAAACCGCCACCTTTAGACATCAAGACTACGAGCTCGAGAGAGACAGCATTTGGTATTCGGGACCCTCGTCTCTCCCTATCCACTGGAAGATTTGGTTAACAAAGTACGACAGTTCAGGATGATGATGATGATTGCGCTATTGTAACTGATGGCGACCTGTCTCCTCCGAAGCGCTGGACGTCTCAGTTACGATGTAACGCTGAGCGTACAAAACCTACAAGACGTGTCCGGTTCGCAAGCCCAGCTGCATCTCCAATCAGTCATCACCATCTCCAGCATCGTTCCATGGAACGATACCTCTTGCCCATTATCTTAAACCCCCACGGAACTGACATATTCAGGACACATGCGAACGATTTAGATCCCGCATCGTTGAATCCAGAATCATCGCATTATCTCCACACCCCAGCTTATGATATAACCCTTACAATTGACGATGTTTTCGCATATTCACAGCAACAGCTGCCGAGAATATACGATCAGTTTGACCGCGGAACGATCCCAGACGGTGACCCGAACTCAAAGGAGCGGTGCGCCATCACTGATTTCGGAGTCTTTCCACCTCATGACCGCGGCCCTGTCTCATGAAATACAGCAAATCTTCGAGGACTATGAGCGACAACGGCTGATCCCTCCGTCATTTCCGGTTGTCTCCTATCTAGACGCATATGCCAGCGACATCGGTGCTTCTACAGTCGAGGTTGAGCAGAACCGCATGCTAGCACATGGACTTTGGCAACGGGTCGACACCGTGAACCGAAGTCTAAGAACTACCAGGATGGATCAACGTCGACTCAAGACCTACGTGGGGAGACGCAGGGCTCTCGAGAGACCCACAGCAGGTCTAACTGAACGGGAGCGCCGACTCTGGAGACATCTAGAAAACGCTTCAGAGGAGCTGGACTCAGAGCTAAAGGAGCTAAGCCGTTGTCTGAACGATCTCACCATCCAGGGCGCTAAGCCGGTGGCAGATAGCCTCAAGAAAAATTCGCTCGATTGCGCCGATGTACAAGAAGTCCGGAGCTTACAGCACCTAGAGCTTCCTACTATATACTCGACGAGAAACCTAGACATTGGTCGCGACAGTGAACGCCCGGATACCCTGTATCCCGATAACCCCATTGCAAACCTGCGGAGCCGGCACCACCTCAACCCTACCTATCTAGGAGAAACAACCTCGTCAGCGGAGTTCAGGCTCTCACTGCTAGGCCGATTAACGGCGCGCAAGACACGGGAAGAACCAGGGAGCCGCTTCCAACAGCCCCCATACCCCGGGTTCCTGAGTGGTTCCGGATTCTCGACGAGAACCGCCTCGTTCCCCTCCAGAGAGAAGTTACGCTAGGACGTTATAATGAGCTCCAGAACCTCATCTGGAGCTTGGAGAGCCAAATCCAGGAAGAGGGGAAGAAGGACGAGGAGGATGAGGAGGATCAGATAGCCGTGGATGTCGGCGGCACAACGGCTAAGGAGAAGTACGAGTGGTTCATGGGCGGGATTGAAGAGGCACGGGCTACCACCCTCGAAGATGCAAAGAAGGTCGCCATGGCCTTAATGCGGGTGCGCCGGGAAGACGTAGAGGTGGCAGTGACGGCAGCATTTACGGCATAAGATCACTCGCAGACATTGGTCCAGCGAGACGTTAGAACGCGGTAGGGGCCGCTGTCCGCCATCCTGTGCCAATACAGGTACAGCTCATCTGATCCTATTTTGCCTGCTGGATTCGGTATGTGGGAGCTTTGGTCTGTTATTGCTAACTTTGGTACCATAGCAGACGGGCTATCATGGCAGAGATGCACCTTGGGAGGACCACCAGATCAAACATGGTACGCAATCGACTGGGTCCGATTCCACACCATCGTCCGCTGAAGCCTATGGCCACCTGCACCATAGCTGCCCCTTGGCTGCTTTCTTGCTTGCGTCTTCTTCCACTCGGTCGGATGAGGACATAACATCATGAGCATCCCGTTTCCGCCGGGGCTTCTGTCGTCGTCTATGCTTGAAGACCTGTGCTTTGGTGTTGCTCGCAGTCCTTCTCCAACGTCTTGAAGTCGATCCATGCATTGCACTTTAGCCCTGGGCTGCACCCGTGGTGCGTCGGGGTGGTCTCAATGCAGCCACAGCGGTAGGTGATCTCGACCTTCCAGCAGAACCATTGCCTGTCCGGCATGATGCTTTGTCCTCTTTTGTTGAGGGATGGCGGGCAGGCCACAAAGAAGGTGCGCAGGAGGCGAGGTTCCTCAAAGGATTTTCTGGACCGGGGCGACTCGTTTGGTTGGGGCAAACCTGGCGAGCCGGGCAGAAAATAATGGCGCGACGACAGGAAAAGGAGGGAGAGGAAAGGAGAAAAGGGCTAGATGCTACACAGAGCACGGCCAAACAGGTGGCTAGAGTCGTTACAGAGGCAAAGAGAAGTCATAGACACAAGGCTATACCAATTTTGTCTTGTGCCTCAGTGGCTTCCGTCATGAGGGAGGGGCGAGTAAGGCACTTCTGCCTTGCATCGTCGTCCTTGTCATCCTCCATCTTCTTATTGGAGGCTGAGCAGCGAGGTCCTGGGCGGCGCCTAACATCAAATGCACGCGACAGGTCGCAGCTCGATTGGATGGCCGCCTGCGCAACACCCCCTCAGGCGGCTGACCCTACGTGCGTGCCTGCTCGAGTACCAGAGAGACACAAGAGAGAAGCGAAGTGGTGCCTAGTCAGCATGCAGGGAAGCTCGGGGGGGAGAGCCTTGCGTGCCGGCAGGTCGGGACAACCCAGGCAGTATCTCCTCCCAGGGGCTACTCTGTCCGGACCTTGCAAGGGTGTGTGCTCTGTACTCCCGTAAGCCCATGCACGTCCCGTCCTCCGGCTACGGGATGTGGCTCTTGAGAACCAAAGAGTCGGTAAAGGGATGCGCGTGTTCGGAGGGCAAATCTTGAGCAGCATTTCCTTGAGTACGAGGCAGGCGATTAGGACCTAACTTAGAGCGTCGGGCGGTACGCATGTACAGTATAGGCTAGGCGGGATGGATCCGCGTTAAAGGAAGCCCTAAGCGAGAAAGGCAGCAGTCGGCCCGTGGGGGAGGCGCGAGGCTGGCAGGCTAGCGGACTAGGGAGCAACGACCTAGATGGATAAGAACGCCCCAACTAGGCGGCTAGGGAAGAGGGCACGGACCGTTGGCTGCCTGTCTCTCTGACACGTCTCTAATCCGCACAGGGCGCGACGTCAGTTCCAACAGCATTTTAGAGTTCGACAAACTGAAAAGTGTCAAACTGCATCGAGGCACGCTTGCTTCCTTGGTGTGAAAGCGGACCGGCGAGCCTCTATTCTTCTCATTCTTTCCCCACCCTTCTATCCCATCTTCTTCTTCTCGCCGTCGGGCAACTGTTTTGGCCCAGCCTGCGCCTCCGGCCGGCCCTTCCGTGCCATCGACTTCATCCTGCAGCCTCCGGAGCTATTGACGATGGCCTGATTCGCACCTTCCCAAGTCCCTCCCTTGACTTCCCTTTGACCCGAGCCTTGCGACAGCGACCACCGAAACTCTAAGAAAGCAACCTTCCTTCTCCAACCCGGCTCCAACATGCCGCGCAGCCGTCCTGCCACGACGGGCTACGAGCGTCTCGCCCAGGCTGATCAGTTCAGCGACGAGTCGGACGACGAACACCACCCTCTTGCCTACAGTTCAGCCTCCTTGCAGCCCGCCCCAGCGCCGCAGTATGCCCCCATCACTCAACCTCGGCCGCACTCGGGCATGGCCAGCCCCAAGGCTAGCGGGCGGCCGACCAAGTACCGGCGGCGCATGCGCAGCAACTCGGGGGTCGACCTCAAAGCTATTAACGCACGCCTCGAGCGCTGGGCCGATGAGATCGCTAGAAAGTTTAAGCGCAACAAAGGTAAGAAGATCGGCGAGGAGGAGCGCCTCGAAATCCACCACAGCGTCTTCCAGGCCCCCGAGGGCGTCCGCCCCGTCAGCGCCGAAACCCTCGCTGTGCCCGAGCCCGGCTACATGACCAAGGCCGAGTTTGAAACCATTATCCGGAGCGTGCAGCTCGCCATCGACCAGGGCGTGCATCCGCGCATGATATCACAGGGAAGCTCCGGCAGCTACTTCGCTAGGAACCCAGACGGCAAGGTGGTGGGCGTCTTCAAGCCTAAGGACGAGGAGCCCTATGCGGCCGGAAACCCGAAGTGGAACAAGTGGATTCATCGAAACTTGTTCCCGTGCTGCTTTGGCCGAGCTTGGTACGGCTCTCGTCTCAAGACGGTCCTTCCTTGGAACTACTTGACGCTAACATGTCCGGCAGCCTCATCCCTAACCTCTCTTACGTCTCTGAAGCCGCCGCCTACGTGCTTGATGCACAGCTACGCACCCACCTGGTTCCCTACACCGAAGTTGTCAACCTGTCCTCCAAGTCTTTCCATTACCCATTCTGGGACCGCTATAACCACTCGAGGAAGAGAAAGCCGCTCCCAGCGAAGCCAGGCAGCTTCCAGGTTTTCTTGAAAGGCTTCAAGGACGCCAACATTTTCCTCCGGGAACACCCCTGGCCAGACCAGTACCTATCGGGCTTCCGGACGAATGAGCCGCACCGGAATCGGAAGCGAAGATGGGCAGACAACTGCCGACCCTCGAGCTCGGCAGGTGACGATGGAGATAGCGACGATGGCCAAGCGAGCCCGGAGCCACGGCCGCTGGGCCCGGACAACTTTGTGTGGACCGAGACGCTGAAGCAGGCGTTCCGCGAAGAGCTTGAGAAGCTTGTCATTTTGGACTACATCATGCGAAATACCGACCGGGGCTTGGACAACTGGATGATCAAGGTCGACTGGCAAACCGAAGAGGTGTCGATCGTATCTGATCCCGTCCACCTTAACATGGAGAGGCCAAACGGCGATGCTGGACCTCGACCGGTCGATGCCGAGCAGATGAAGGCGCCCAAGGATCGAGCATCGTACCCGTATAGGACACAGAAGCCCATGAATGCGGCTTCGCCGGCGGGAACCAGCACAGGACCAAAGATCACGGTCGGTGCCATCGACAACTCCTTGTCTTGGCCGTGGAAACATCCTGATGCTTGGCGGAGGTATACCTATCCTCATCGAATTTTGTCATTCTCGAGCTCAGATACTGACCTTTTAAAATAGCTTTCCATTCGGCTGGCTCTTCCTCCCGGTGGACTTAATCGGCCGTCCTTTCTCTCAGCAGACGCGGGACCACTTCCTCCCCCTACTAACGTCGACCCAGTGGTGGAGCCAGACCCAGCTCGCCCTTAGGCGCGTCTTCCAGATGGACCCGGACTTTCAGGAGCGCATGTTTGCACGGCAGATCGCCGTCATGAAGGGCCAGGCGTGGAATGTGGTTGAGACACTCAAGACGGCAGACCACGGCCCGCTCGAACTGACGCGCCGCGCCAAGGTTTGTGTGTGGGACGACCTGGTCGACGTGCCTGTCGCTGTCCCTATGCGGGTCACGAGCGCCGAGATGCGTCGCCAGGCCGAGTCTGAATTTGCTAAGAGTATCGAGGAGGAGATGGACATAGGAGCCGCCAACTCGTCCTCGAGCGCCCCGGTCGCGGATCTTTTGGGCCTCGGCAGCCCCAGTCCGGCGGACCTACCTCACCCCGGCCGATTCGAAATCTCGGATACCGCCACGCCCGCCGAAGAGACGCGATCCCTAGCATCTCCCGCTCCAAACAGGGAGGCAGACGGGCCAAAGCAGAATCCCTTCGAGAACCACACAGGCCTTGGCAGTCGCCCGCCCATGCCGCGCACGTCAATCAGTCATCCACCACGTAGCCTGAACATGTACTCGCCGGAGCGCACAAGGGGAGACCACCAACGCCGTTTCTCTTTCGCGACCGCGGCCGGGCGGCGGAACAGCAACAGCATCGCGGCGCAGCTCGCCGGCAGCGGCTCGCGGTACAGCCATGAGTTCTTCAGGTCTGATGAAGACGACGAGCTCGAAGGCGATCTAGGGTTTGCCGCTGCAGAAGGTATGGAGGGCAACCGCCGCAAGGTCATCGTTGAGCGCCTAGAGCCAGTAAAGAGCAAGAACCCAGTCTTTACGTGGTGTTAGCCAGCGGCGGAGATACCTCTTGCTCTCCCAGCTACGGTTGTGGGATAACGGCGTCAGACGAACTTGCATGTTCTTCACCCTCTTACTTGCTCCATCTGGGTCACCTTGATCGGTGTGACTTCTGGAAGAGGCCCGGACTCGCTCCCACCGCCCTTCTTGGCTGATGCCAAGGAAACTGATACAGGGGTCAAGCAGAAAAGAGCTGTATTGAGCGTCAAGAAGGCGCAACCAGTCAGAGGATGAAGACGGCTGATAAGGCTAGGGGCGACATCATTTTGCACTGATTTTGCTATCAGCTGGCCTAAAATTATGTGCTTTGCAAGCTTGTATCATTGTATCTATAGCTGTGGGCCCAGCACTTGTCCAGGAGCTAGAGGAAATGGGGTGTCGGGCCGGGTAGAACAGAATACACAGGGCATTATAGAATGACTTCTTATAAATCAACCCAGCTCCGCCCATTCCGGAGGTCTAAAATGAGCAAGCGAGTAAGCGTAATAGCTGAGGAAGAGGAAGAAGCGAAGAGGCAGGAAGAGCTCGGGGGAGGGATTCGATCCACGTCATCCCGCGGTAGACAATAGGACAAAGCAAATGAAAGCCACCAAGGTACGACACCTCTGTGGACTCAGCCAATGCCTGCAGGCGTACCGGTGCCTCGGGTTCGCGACCTTTTGGGCTGGTGGGGAGGGGCCTGCACAAAACAGGATCTTATTACATCTCGGGACGCCGCAGGGGGAGGGGGACGACTGGGCCCTCGGTCCTCATTCCCAAGCCGCATTCCCGAGCCCGGCTCCCCGAGTCTGTGGTGCTTGCGCCTTGTAATCCTTTCTGCTCCCCCCCTTCGCATTCTCTGATACATGTTGTTTCAAACCGACGTGCAGGGTTGGGTCTTGTGAGCCGCTTGGGCTCGATTGACGCAAGGCCGGGGGCTCCGCCTCCCTTGATGCTATCTGACTGCACCTCAGCCGAAGAAGTCTTACAAAAAGAAAGCAGCGAACCCGGTTCGCCGATGACAATTAGGGGTGTCAACTAGATACCTCCGGGGTGGAGGGCGAAAAGGGGGGGAAGACATATCATGTCACACAGAACCAAAACACCGGAAGCAGCACGCGCTACTACGCACGCCAGTGGCCTGGTGGTGTGGTGGCCCAACTAAACACCCCCTTTTCTCTAATTCTCAATAAAACGCCCTTAGCTTACTGCTAGGCACTCTCGGCGACAAGACACATAAGGATGCCTATGGCCAGGAGCCAGCACATGTGCACCAACGGCGAGGTCGAAGGGCGGCTCTCCATTTCCAGGTCTCCTCCTTCTGCGACTTTCTAGGGTGCCTGACAGCTCGGACCGAAGTGCGAAAGGTAATTCAGCTGCGCCGTGGCCGAGGAGCGGGCGTATGGTATGGGTGAGATTGTGGGTGCGACATGCGAGGAACTTCGATTTGTTGGTGTTGGAGGGAAGCCACGGATTTAGCATCCTGATCGGCCGCCGCGATATCCCTCTCCCACCCTCTTGCTTCCCTTGTACTTCGCGGATGCATGGAGCCGAGAAGCGGGACCAGTACCGAGCGCCCGCGTGTCCAGCCTCCTACTAGCATCCGGGGGCAACTCTGCAATGCATCTGACGCGCTGAGACGGTCACGCGGAGGGAGATGAGGGTTCGGAGTAGGTATGCGGCCGTGGCGCACTGTATGGCGTACAGGCCGGGGCCTGCGCCCATGTCGTGTGCTCCTGTTGGCCGTCGACGACAGCAGTGGTACTCTATGTAGTAGAGCAGCACAAAGGTGGGTGTGGATGGTGGTGGATGGGTGTACGACGCTGTACATGCGTAGTACAACGAGCATGTACCCATCCCGACGACACGGTTGAGCGGCCACGAGGCCCTACTGATTGGGGACTCACTGGGGACGGGTTTCAGTCCCGCCTGGCACCCCAAAACGGAATGCTACTGGAGCCTACCGTTCAGCTCCAAGCCCCCTAGTAGTACAGTAGTCTTGGGTAGTGTCGGATCATTTCCATTGTTGGGCCAAGGGGGGGGGGGGGGGGGGGCGAGTACGCACTGGAGTAGTTAGTTGTCGCTCAGCATCGGACCCGGAGGCAGGGGCCCTGACGTGCAGGACGACCCGGAAGTTGCGAGACACCCCTCCATGTCGACAATGTGGATCCTAGATGGAACCCCATCCCCAACCTTGCGCCATGCACCCCTCCCGAGGGAGCCCAGGGTTTCTGGCGGCTCTGGTCTTGCCACCGAGGCTGCCTTGGCTGTGTTGTGTACAGATGTACAGAAGTCCTGAGCAGGAAATTGCCCGCCGTGGCCTCCTGCATAGCCTTTTCCACGTCGCTTTCGGTACTTGGCATTTTTGGCCGTGTGCTCTCCTCGGACAGGCAGGGGACCGACGTGCGGGTAATGGGCCAGCTTTCCTAGTCCTCGCCAGTCAGCCGGGAGGAGGTACAGGGGTGTATCCAGGATGTCGGGACCACCAGAGGACCTGGACGTCCAGTACGTACTACTTCGGGACACCTCGAACACAGCACCGCCCGCTTTTTGAGGAGGCAACGGGGAGCAAAAAAAAAAAAAAAAAAAAAAAAAAACATGCCCCAAAAAAAACCGGACCGCTCTCGTGGCATCCCACCGATGGTCCGTTTCCTTTTCGTCTCTTCTTCACATAAGTTCCCTTTTGTTTCGGTCCAGGCGCTTGTCATTCCGCCGCCACGGATCCCCAAAAAAATTAAAAAAAAATTTGTTTGATCTCCTGTCTGCCTCAAGATCCACGCTAGGCTGCCAGACAGCAAGTAGAAGAAGGCCCGAGATTGAGCACGCCGGTAAGCAGGTGGGGATCGAGTGCAAGTGCATGTGCAAGTGCAGGCGACCTTGTGATGCTGTAACGGCCCGCTGGCGAGGACCACGCCTATCCTTGCCTAGCAACTCGGCTCGCGTAATAGCTGTTCCCGCCGTACTGTACTTTACCGTAGGCCGGGGTCTCTCTTGATAATAAGCCTTGCTGGCCTGAGAAAATCATCCGGAGCGCGTGATATACTTCATATGACCTTGGACATATACTATGTAGTAGCAGCTCATTCCTTGACCGTCTCGGTCGCTTCTCCGGCCGTTTCAATCAACTCGAGCAGCCCCTCTCTCGTTAGAACCTCTCGTCGGAATTCGATCTCCGCTGGCCCAGCCTGCTGCCCTCCTGGCCAAGGCCAACCTGGTACATTGCAGAGACAGATGGGCTCTTAGGAGCGGCTTCGAGCAGGCAGCCTTCAATGGTTTGAATACGAGGTGGCTGGTCATATCGGAGAATTTTTTGAGCCCCCCCTTCCCTATCCAGAAAAGCTGTGTCTGAATTGGTTCCCATATATCCGTTGGCGCGGTCTTGATCTCCCTGAGTGCGAGGATAGCCCACGATAGTGCCCTCCCATGCCCTCCCAAGCGTTCCGAAGACCCAGTGCGAACGCCAACGGCGGGAAGCCAGGGGGGGGTGGGGGGCGTTCCAGCGACCGAAAGGGCCTGATGAGGTCAGCCATGCAGTCCCCCTCTCTAGGTACAAGGAGGATCGCTGATCAGAACGGCAGCCATCTGGACTGGGGGCCGACGACGGAACTTTTCCATAATTTCCAAATTCTTCGATAGTCCTTCCTAATGTCGCCTAAGATGTTTCAGAGCGGCACCACCCCGGCGGGGCTGTGGCGGGCTCTAACTCTCTCAGAAGTCCCAAGTCCATGTCCTTGGGATTGCTCCCTCCTTGCCCTCCTCTCTCCCGTTGTTGTACAACGGTACACGCCTCGGTCTGATCCGCTGGGAGGGTGAAGGGGGAGGGTGTGTTGTGCCGGGGCAGGTTCCTTCGACAGCTTGAATTGCACGACCCAAACGAGGGGAAGAGGGTCCCAGGGGCATGAAATTTCAACAAGCGGTGCGACCCTTCGGCATCGGGCAGCTGGGGAGTCGTGACGGGCCTTTGGGACTTGACCCCCCCCCCTTCCCACTGGCCGATGACCCGGTTTTCCCAGCATTGCCCTAATCCTGGGGCTGTAGGTGGTTGGCGTCTTGTACATATGCGGGCTTCCATTAACGGCCCAGCCATTATAGGGCGAAGAGGCCATGGCAAAGTGGCCGGCGTCGCTATTCGCGGCTTCCGCTGAGCTGAATCAGCCAACAGTCAAGCCGCCTCCTTCCCCTTGACTTCGACCGTTTGACTCTCAACCGGCCCAAACGGAGACCCGCAGCACGCCGGAATCCATCGTGACTCAAGGGGGTCAGGCTAAGACCATCCTTGTCTTCTCCCGTGGCCTGCATATTTGATGAGCAGACACGTCGGGCGGGCTATCTAGACCACGCCTCTCCAATCAGGACCGAACCGCACCCTCTCGACGGGGGGCCAGGAGCTCATTATGAAATCGAGACGCAACAGGCTTGCTGGTCGATTACTGCCCATTGGCCAACTCTCCCATGTTCCTCGGAGAGGGGTTCCATAATCGCGAGGTTGCAACTTGGGCACCAAGAAACGGCTGATTCGCTCCGCCGTCCAGAGCGCGCGCTCAGGGTACATGTAGCCCTCCCCGCCCTTACTTTCCTCCCCCCCCGGGACCAAGCGGATGGGACCTCGACTATGCTTGCCTCTTGCCGGGCCCTGTTCTCTCGTGTAGGGCTGTGTGGCGGGATCAAGATGGCACCGTTTGTGCAACCCAGACAGGTTACAATTTCCCTGGGGCCCGGCATCCAAGGGCCATTCCCGAGCTAGATCGTTGTCGTAGACCGGTGTAATAAGATGTACTGTACCAGCGGGCTCTTGATCGACAGCACCCGTGGGGTTTGCCAACTGTGTACCCCCTAGCCCGCCCAATCTGAAATGTGTGGCCGGGAACGGGCTCCACACATGTCCATAACAGGTTGCTCTTTTTAACGGTCTCGATTTTGTGCAAGACGTAACTGCCAGTGTGCCGCTTCGTAGAGGGTGCACCAACCCCGGTGACCCGACATTGCAAGACCTCCTCGTAGGCACCTCCCGAGAAACCGGGGGCTAGGCGTGTAGGGGGCACTTCGAAGCCTGCTTAATTCCACAGAAGGCTTTGACGATGCTGGCTCTTGGACCCCCCAACCTGCAAAGTCCACTCTTTCTCACGCGACCAAACCCAATACCCATCCTCGCTGCCCACGGAATCATTCAACCTGTTTTTGTCCCTAGCGGTCTTGTGCAGTCCCATGGAGAACAGGTACTGAGCCGACAGCCCCTGTCGCCTGAAGCGGACTAGACCACTAAGCAAAGTATAGCGAAACGTTGCCTCTGGACGAAGAGTATCGAGAGACGGTTGTTCACCACCACAGAGAGTACCAAAAATATGCCATCGACAACGGCGCGTATTTTGCACCTGTCGATGAAGTGAGCGATCGTGTCTTCTTGGGCATAGAGCCCGGTGTTTTGCCTAACGCTTTCCATCTAGGATGAGATCGAACGCCTTCAGCTGATGCACGGCGTCTTCAGCGTTGCTTTCAGAGGCCGGCTGGTATTTCCACCAATTCAAAGCCCTACGCGAATCCTAGACTGTGGATACGGTTCGGCCTCGTGGGCCGTAGACGTTGCCGAGCAGTATCCCGACTGCGAAGTTGGTTGCCCCTTGTGTGCTCCCTAAACTTGACACCGAGCCGCACATGGTGTTTCTTGCAGGTGGCCGCCCAGTTCGGGCGACCGGTAACCTTCTTGCGCCGGAGCTTGTTGCCTGGGATCTGGGAGAGGTGATTGTAATGCACCAGAAGGCAGAAACCGCCATCGGTTTCTGCTGCTCGCATAGAATCAACCCCCAGTCTCGCAGAGCAACGAGGCTGCAGAGCCGTGCCACTCCCTTTCCCACGTAGCTGTCCTAGGACACAAAGGCGCTGACGCTGAAGAACAACAGGTAACCGCCGTTGACATATATCCCTATCTCCCGGACGAGCTACCAGCGAACCTGGATCTCCAAGTTGACGACCTCAACCGACCGTGAGTTTCCCTGCGGCAATTATGGTGATCACTCCTGACAAAGACCATAGGACCTCGTTCCCCCGGGAGCATTTCGATCTAGTGCACAGCAGAATGATGTCGGGGGCCATTCATGCTAATCGATGGCAGAACTATATCCGGGACGTATTTCGAATTCTTCGCCCGGGCGGATGGTGCCAATTAGTTGAGCCCTACTTCAATTTCCAGTCAGACAGCGGAAGACTAGATGATCGTAGGTCTAACTTGTCGCGCGCTGCTCTTAGGATATCCGACGCTGACGGGGTGGGGGACATCAAGTTGGACAGCATTTGACACGGTGGTCCCAGGTCTATCGAGAGACACAAGAGCCATACAAGAATCCACGGGCGGGTGTCGACCTTGGAAGTTGGGCGAGGGCGGCCGGGTTCGTTGACGTCGAGTCCCGAATGTTGACCTTGCCCCTGAGTGGATGGTCAGAGGGTATACCCACCTGCATGGGCGGCGAATGAGAAACCACTAGATTGACGACGTGCAGATCCAAGAGACCGGGAGGTGGGAAATGCGAACAGGCCCAATATTCACAGGCTTCTCTCGTCCCTGGCGGCGTACCCATTTACGCAGCATGCCAGGTGAGTATTGATGTGCCCATCGCCCGATAGGTAAGGGAGGAGGCCAGAGGTGATCAGAGAGGTTGACAGGGAAAGCATGACAATTGACGAGGTTGAGCTCCTCGCGGCGCGGGCACGAAACGAAGCGGACGACCCAAGACTCAAGGTTCGTCAGGCAACCCTCTCTCATACGGCTCTCAGGTGTAGGCACTGGGCAACGTCTCAATCCTCCTCGGCAGTCGAGTCGAGCTGACCTTGCGCTCTGTTCTGTTCAACAGGCTTATATGCGGGTGTGAGTACTAGCCGTGCTTGCAGAAAGGTTGCAAGCCCCAGAAGATGTGTAGAGCTGATGATGCCACGACAGCTATGTTTGCATTGGCCGCAAGCCGGCTTCGAGTCGACACCACCATCGGCATGCCGACGCTCATAAAGGCCATCATGCATCCTCCTCCAAGAGCGATAGGCATAGCGATTCTCGGAAGCGAGCGAGGCATTGAAACGGCAAATCGAATTTCTTATTAGGGATTGGGCGGCTGCATAGCGGGGTGTTCTCGGTGATATCGAGCATGGGCATGGGTAACGAGGGAAAACGATCATGATGATGAGCATGGAGGTAGGGGGCATCGCCAGGTCGACCTTGGCGGCCGGCTTTGCCTTGTTCTCCACATGGCATTTGCGCCCGACGTGTTGGCTAACTTTGAGCTCGTGCCCTTCCCCGAGGGGGGCTCCTGCCCCACGACGGAGGCGGTACCGGCATGGCGCAGATCGGACAAGGCAGATAGATACACGAAGTAGAGACGCAATCTCACTCGACCTTTTTTTTCTTTTTTTCTTTCTCACGAGCCGATATGTCACCGTTTGATATTCGGGTAGAGCAGAGGTACACCGGGATGGTGGGCTGGAGATGGGACGGATGATCGGTGGTGCCAGGGGCGTTTGCAGAATTAGGACACAGCGGGACGAGGCCTTCAGACGAAAAGGGCTCGGGACAGCAAGCAACTGCACACCCTGGGCCTGGTTCCGTGGGGGGACAGCGCTTAAGGTAGACCCTGGCTATGGATGCCGGAGCAGTAGGTAAGGCAGGTAGGTAGGTACCTACCTACCTATCTATCCAAAGGGGTTGGGGGAAGGAGGTTCGAGAAAGAGGGAAGGGGCGGCCGCCCTCGACAGCAGGGAGTGCCACTGCTTCATATCGCTTCTAGTCCGAACCTCAAGCTCGAGCGGTTTCCAGCGGCCTGCTCCGGTGATTGCGGTGGGTTTCGAGACGCATCCCCATCACACCTATCACGCTGGCCACTCCCCCTGCTTCGCTGATGCCCAATCCGTACCAACACCCTTCTCGCGGACAGGCTTCAGGGGGACGGCGAATCATACCCGCCTGCCTCGGAAGGAACATACCGACACCGAAGACAGGTCCGGAGGCTCTTGCCAGCCTAACTATGGCGTCTATCTAGGTAAGATACAGTACCCAGGTAATTGCCTACCTCTGGTGTTCTGTGCTGCTTGCTCCCATTGAGACGCCAAGTCAGCCAGAGCCTTTCCTCGGGGATACAGTGCCAAACAGGGCCCCCTTGGAGAGGGCGTGGCGCGCTAGGTCCGGTCCCGAAAACAGTGTCCGATAATACATTAACAGCGCCGCCGCCGCATGCACAGCACCACCTTGATCGCAGTAGCGGCCCCGGGGAAGCATCCGTCCCCTGCGCCTGTACGGCCCTATATCCTGTCGAAAATGATCAGGTGACTTCGTATCCCAAAAACAGCGAGCCCTGCGATCGATGTTGCCTGTGCGTGCGACTCTGCGCAGTGCGCACGAACGCCCGGGCCGAAGAGCACATTCTCCCGGCGCCGGCAAGGGGATTCATGCTGATGCCCGATTGCGAGCCGACGGCGACAAAAATGACTTTACAACCGTGTTTGAGCCTTCATCCGTCGCTCTACAAGCTCTCTACTGGCCCCCACCCAAGAAAATGGGGCCCCTGGCCCTTGGGGACAGTCATTTGGCGCTAGCTCATCTGATCCGTCTGCAGAACGGCACAGCACCTCCTGGCCAGCAGCTGCGATTTTACTGGTCAATCGACGGGGGCTCCATCGCTAAAATTTCGAGCAGACTGGCTGATGCCTCGATAGCTTCAAGCTCCTTCTGCTGGAATCAACTGAGCAACGAGTCGATCGACGGTTTTTGTCGACTAAAAGAAGAGGAAGCCACGCTTCATTTTGGCCCCTGCTGCCACCCGACGCTTTGGTTCCCGACCGAGGGAAGCTTACCTAGACCCGGTCGAGTCACTCGCTCTCTGTCATGGCCACTAAGGCCCCCTTCTTCTTCGCCGGCTCGAGGCGACAAGTCCTGCGCCCATCGCGGATCCTCTTCACGGCGCGAACATATTCATCAGATGTGGCGCCCCCTCCACTCCTCACGAAGCTCAAGGGCGACCTCAAGACGGCCATGAGAGCGAAGGACACCGCGCGCCTGAGCGTTCTTCGGTCCGTCATCTCGGGCGTCAACAACGCCAGCAAGACCCCGTCGCCGGTCAAGACCGATGTGCAGCTAGTAGCCTTGCTCCGCAAAACAGCCCGTTCGTCCCAGGATGCCGCCGACGAGTTCCGAACGGCGGGGCGAAGTGACTTGGTCGAGAAGGAAGAAGCGCAGATCAAAATCTTGAACGAATACATGCAAGGGAGTGGGATCGACTCGGTGGGCGAGGAGCAAATGCGAGCTGCTGTCGTCGCTGCGATAGCAGCGCTCAAGGCCGAAGGTGCCACAGTTAACGCTGGCCAGGTGATGAAGCGCTTGTTCGCGCCGGGGGCAGCTTTGCACGGCAAGGACGTTGACTCGAAGAGGACGGCCCAGATAGCCCAGGAGGAAGCATCCAAGTAAATCAAGCCAATCCGATGGTCCATGTACACTATAATGCAAGATGTAGGATACGTGCCCGGGCGATCTGATGCACAGATCAGCCGAAGAAGTGGCTGCAGATACCTTCTCCCCTGAACTGCTGCATTCTGGAACGACTTCAACGCACGATTTGAGAACCCAAGCCAAAGCGATGCTGGACACAAAACATTTAGCTCGGACGACGTGCGTAGTCTTTCCGCCGATCACGCCAACGCAACGCGCAGACAAGCCAAGTCTCTGATGGTCCCGTGATGCATACCATCGCCAGCTGGGCCATGTGACCACTTCCGATCGCTAGCATAGAGCCGGACTGCTTGGGTAGGGCACTTAATTAGTGCTTCGCTCTCCGCTGTTTGGAGCGGAGCCCGGCTGCATTAGCTCGAACTGGGGAGCGTTGAGAGCGGACACAGCTTATTAGAGCGCAAGACAAAAGATAATAGGAGGCATCGGCGCAGCCAGTTCTGAGCCTATAAAATCGATATCGGACCTGTGCGCAGCTCGGTACGAGAGACGCTGGTGGCAGCTGAGCGGGCTGCCAATTGATTTGGAGCTTGACTTCGATGGGAGCCACACCTGTCAAACCCCAATGGCCGCGATACAGGCCCGAGGCGTTTCGCATTCACTGGTTTCCGTCATGATCAGCAGTGCGCCAAGCCTGCACTCCCGCTCCCGACCAACGTGCTTCTCCTTCCCGTCTGCCCCGAGTCATTGACCCCTTCTCGGGCTCGGGAACTATAACTGCATTTTCGCACTCCAAGCCTCCCGCTGCTGCACGGAAGCGTTTAGGTTGCAACTACAAGCCTGGGCACCTTTGTTCTCCCCGCGGCCTTTCATTATAGCGGTTGATCCCTGACCTTCGCCCTGGAGCGTCTCGGCCAGACTCCCGACTTCACTATCGAAACGCTACACGGCCGGGACCCAAGCTTCACTGAGGACCGCCCTCCGAGAGACATCTCAATCAATTGATCGCCTCATTCGCGCCACCATGGTGGGAGAGACATCTGCGAAAGACGGCGACAAGAACTCGGAGAACCTGCTGACCCTAGACCCCGAGCAGCGGGGACGGAAGAGGCGCAGGAGCCCAATGCCATTCACCATCATCGGGGCAGCGCAGACGCCGTCGGGCGAGTCGGCCACTTTTCGTGGACGCCGCCGGCATCGGTCCACGTCGCTCGTCGCACTGTCGGCCTTCTCGTCCCGAGCTCCTTCGCGAAGCTACCGGGACAGTTCGTACTCTCCTTCCAGGAAGCGTTTCCTTCGGTACACGAAGCTCGATCGACGGAGGAGCCAGAGCCCCTCCCGGTCCCGGTCCCCGGACGCTACTGAGGCTCCAAAGCGGCGCCGACAGAGAACGAGAAGCCGCAGCCGGGACCACCAAGCGCCAAGGCTAGGTCTTGCCGCATTCGAGGCCAAATCGCCGCTCAGAGCGAGCATGGCTGTAAAGGCAGAGACCGTCGACGGCGATGCCAAAGAGCAAGGATAGCGGCTCAAGACCCGAGCTTGTCCTACGGATACAGACTTGCCTAGGATTCTACGGGATCCAGAAGTCCAGGAGCCATGCTATCCTAGTGCGTTCTCCTCCGCGCCTTCTCGGATGCCACCCGCACATGCGCGAGCAATTGCCCGACCGACAGCTTGACTCCCCTTGCAGGAGAGGGAGGAGGAAAGGGGAGGGAGATGAATAGAAAAAGCAAAGAGAAAAAGGACGCTGGGTACAGAGGAGATGCCCCTGAGCAGCAGCAGAAGTGATTTTGCCGAAGATGGGTGGGCGGCGCGGCGAGTAGCCGGAGCCTAGAACCCGAAGGAACTTGAAACCCAAGACACGGCATTTGGAAGCCCACCCACCTTCTGAAAGACTCTTTGCTAGGCGACGTAGCAGACTACGACCTTGGGAGCGCATTAGGTGCAATGCTCGGGCCAGGTCACGGGGACGGCGGTGAGGGACAGAGGAGGAGAAAAGGCCCCTCGTGACTACGGGAAAAGATGGGACGGGCTCCTCGAGAGGCTGCGGTGGAACGGCGAAAAGAAAGGACCAGCAGAATCCGTTGCTTCAGCTTACGCACACATGGCGCAGAAAATGCAAATGACAAAACACGAGGAATCTTGAATCCGACCATCACAAGCGTTTTTTCTTCTTCTTCTTTTGCCATGGTGGTGCTGGGGCAGGAGGAGAGGGTGGTTGGCTGTGAGCAAATAGAAATCTGACCCCCGCGCTTGACGCCCCATTACCATTTCCTTCTCCATTGCTCCGTGACTCCGGCTCCAAGCTTTCAACGTCCAGCTGACCCGAGACTTTTACCCCCAACATCGCCGGGTGGGGCCGTGATCCACAATACTCAGCCTCCAGGGTGGCACGGACGGGGCACCTGGAAGTCACGCGCCTATCTGAGGTGATTGCGATAAAGCTCCCTCTCTCTAGACTTCACTTGATGCCAAGTACTCAGAACCCCGCGACCCTCGCCTCCGACCCGGGTCCCCTTTGCCATCCTCCTTTTTTTTTCTCTTTTCCCTTAACTCCTCTCTAGCCTCTTCCACGGTCCCGAGTTTGGAGTGTCGAAGGGAACAAGAACGGACGGACGCGACAAAATTTTCGAGCCGACGACTCATCGCTCTGTTTCAGCGTGCGGGCTGCCCTCGGTTTTCCCACCGGCCCTCCCTCCCTCTTACCGGCAGGAAGCTTATCCCATGTGAGCCCCACCATCGAACCCGAACCCATCGCCAGATTCGCCCGCGAAAGCCTCACCACGGCCACCAGCATCCAAGCCACCCAGCAACGTCGATAATATCGTAATCGCCGTGGGGATGTTGCATTCGCTCCTCTTGCCCACGTAATCCCTTCTCCACGCGCTCCTCACGAGTCCCGAGCAACAAACAGGGAGGACTCGCAGGCATGGCTTCGAGCGACCAGACAAACGGTGAGTCGGTCTACAGCTGCCCATTTCTCGTGCTTCTGACACCCCGCGATATTACCACCCAATTTTTTTTCGCTGCTATTTTTGCCTTGGGGGGTGAGGCACTCCCACGCCCGGGCTGCCCGGTCTATCTGACCTTCACTTGCTTATCACATTCGCGCCCGAGTGCTGCGCTAGAAGCCCTGCTTGGGCCGCGCTTTGCCCAGCCAATCTCGACACGTTTGGTGATGGCATCTCACTCCCCCCTCCCCCATCTCACTCTTCCTCAAGCACCGGCGCTTTCTATTTTGCTTCCCGGCCCCCGTCGTTTCATGGTCATACATGCTTGTTCCCTTGGCCACCGAACATCTGCTCCCCCGCTGGCCTCTCTCCGGCGTTCTCAAACAACCTCGAGCCAAGCCTTCCCCGACGCGCCTAGTGCCTCCAGCTATCATGTTCCCTGACTGACTCTGTGAAAAGGCCAGCTTAGTGTCAACAGCGCAGTACAGCCGGTTGCCATGTCGTGGGACCCAGCCGCCCTCCTCAACCCCAAGGCCCAGACGACTTCCCCCGCTTTCGCCCACAATTCTCTCCAAACCGGTCCCATTGCAAGCCGAGCGAAGTCATGGGACCCAGCGAATGCCCCGAGCCCGCTGGGTCAAATCCCCCCAACGCTCAATTCCCCGGTTGCTTCCCCTCCGGTTGCTTCTGGCCCTACCGCCATGAGCGGAGCACTGCCCAACCGGTCGCTCCAGCATAGCGCCGAGGCTCCGATGCAGTTGACCTTCCAATTTAACGACCCATCGAACAACTTCATGCCAGACTTTTCTGGGGTGCCCTACGGTGGCGCAACCGGTCTTCCGAACCGGACATCTTCCATGCCCGACTTCGGGACCGCCCGCCATATCGAGCGCTTGAACAACGTCGAGCCACGGGCAGATGTTCCCCAGCCTAAACGAAGAAAGACGCAGACAGAGGGTGATCCAGTTGATCCCCAGTCCGCCTTCCACGGCCAAGGAACCGGGCTCTTTGGCCAATATATGATGACGGCAGTTAAGACACCGGAGAACAACGCGAGCCAGCAAGGCATTGTAGTGCGACAGTCAGGCACGGTTGACTTGACCGAGGATGACGACGACGTCATCATGATCGATAACCCCAGGGAGGCCTTCATCGACGAAGAAGTGTGCTACGGCATGATCGAAGGGGCTTCGATTAACTGCCACCGCGTGCCTGCCCCTAAACCTGGAATGGTCTCGGTTCATGGGGATGCATTTTGGCCCCAGGTCAAGGTGGTGCTGCGCCGCAGAACTGACGATGCCAATCACAAGATTTACGTTTACGACTGCACCCGAAAGGTATTCGGCACCGTGGATGCCAAGGTCGCCAACTGCCTCTCTCCACTCGTCGATTCTGCCCTACAAGTCCGCACTGACTGCCGGATCGCGTCACGTCGCAAGGCTCCAGGCGAGGTAATCGGTGGTGCCACATCGCGGTCCCATCCCGTTCAGCTCGTCGTTTACGGGCCCCGCAAGTATGCCAACCAGGTAGGCAACCGGCTGTCCCAGCATAACCTGCGGTTCCTCAATCCGGGCCGGCTTGAGCCCGGCGTGAAGGTGCTCAATCCCCATGCCGGCAAGGTGCAAGTTCCGCCCCGGCCCAGTGCCCCGGCGGCAGATGCCAACCGGGTGTATCCGACGGCACCTCCTGTGGTCAGAACGCAGGAGGAAATTCGCTCCGAGGTATTGGGGGTTTTTGATTCGCTTCCCAGATCAGAAGATCTTCCAGAGCTTGAGCCAGATCCCCGCATCAGAACCGAGTTGCTCAAGCACCAAAGGCAGGCTCTCTTTTTCATGACGAACCGCGAGAAAGACGGCACAGACGGGGTCAATCCGACCTGGAAGCAGAGGTCTCTCAGGAATGGAAACAAAGTATGGTTCAACATCGTCACAAACCAACACCAACCCCAAACCCCTCGTCCAACCACGGGTGGCATCCTGGCCGATATGATGGGCCTAGGAAAAACTCTCAGTATCCTCTCGCTCATTGTTGGCGCTCTAGACGACTCTAAGGTATGGGAGGCGCTCCCACCGGTCCAGCCGAGACCGCCGGCGCCTAAACCCTCCCAATCAAGACAGTTTGATGTCCCTCGTCCCCAGCCCTTCGCTCTTACTCAGTTAAAGCACAACGGCAGGGCGACTTTGCTGATCTGCCCACTAAGCACCATCACCAACTGGGAGGAGCAGATGCGTCAGCACATCCAGCCGGGAGCCATCAATTATCACGTCTATCATGGCCCAAACCGAGTGAAGGACCCCCACGTTTTGGCGCAGTTTGACCTAGTCATCACGACCTATGGGTCGGTTTCAAGCGAGCTCAGCTTACGTAGCAAGGGGAAGTCGGGGAAGTACCCTTTAGAGGAAGTCGGCTGGTTCCGGATCGTGCTCGACGAGGCTCACATGATTCGGGAGCAGAACACGCTGGCCTTCAAGTCGGTGTGTCGGCTCCAAGCAAACCGGAGGTGGGCAGTGACAGGAACTCCAGTCCAGAACAAATTGGAGGATCTCGCAGCGTTGCTCGCGTTTCTCCGCGTCAGTCCTTTCGATGAGAGGAGCAAGTTTGTCCAGTACATCATTGCCCCCTTCAAGAACGCTGACCCCGAGATCGTGGCCAAACTCCGTGTTCTTATCGACCCCATCACTATCCGGCGTTTGAAGGACAAGCTGAAGTTGCCGCCACGCACTGACGAGCTCGTGCGCCTAGACTTTAGCGAAGAAGAAAAGCTCATTTATGACAAGTTCTCTCGCAATGCCGAAGAGCGCGTCAAGGCCTTGACCGGTGCCAACCAGGATAGGATCCTTGGTGGCAAGACGTATATCCACATTCTCCGGTCCATCTTGCGGTTGCGGCTGATCTGCGCACACGGCAAAGACCTTCTCAACGAGGAAGACCTCGAGGTTCTCCAGGGTCTAACGGCCGAGACGGCGATCGAGCTAGACGATGACGACGAAGACAAGCCGTCGCTCCACGAAGCGAAGGCATACCGCCACTTTGACTTGATGAAAGAGACCGACAACGACAACTGCATCAAATGCGGCCGCAAGCTTGCCTCAAACGAAGGCATGGATGTTGACACGGAGCGCCAGGAGGATATTCTGGGCTATATGACTCCTTGCTTCCACATCTACTGCCCTTCGTGCATCAAAAACTTTTGTGACGAGGCCAACAGCGCCGCCTGGAACAGCAAGGCCGTGGGGCATTGCCCCATCTGTCGTGACCGAGTGGTCTTCAGCTGTGTCGAGCTCCACCACGACCGTGCAGATACCGAGCACGAAATGCAGTCGCAGGGCCAGGAGAGGGGATTGGGCAAGGCTACCAGAGAGGACCGATACACTGGCCCGCACACCAAGACGAAGGCCCTTATTCAGGAGCTCCTGGCTCTGAAGGAACGGAGCGCTGCGATGCCCGATGAGCCCCCACTCAAGTCGGTCGTCTTTTCTACTTGGACTTCCCACCTGGACCTGATACAGCGTGCGCTGGATACCAACGGGATCACTTACACTCGCCTCGACGGCAAGATGACTCGCACAGCTCGGGCGGCTGCGATGGATGCGTTCCGCGAGGACCCCTCGGTCCACGTGATCATCGTCAGCATCACTGCTGGTGGCTTGGGTCTGAACCTCACAGCCGGTAATACAGCCTTTGTCATGGAGCCGCAGTATAACCCGGCCGCGGAGGCGCAGGCGGTCGACCGCATTCACCGCCTCGGCCAGAAGCGGCCAGTCCGAACCGTCCGCTACATTATGAGGGGAAGCTTCGAAGAAAAGATGCTCGAGCTTCAGGAGAAGAAGAAGAAGCTCGCTAGCCTCAGCATGGATGGTCGCGATAAAGGGCAGGTCATGGATCGCACTGAAGCTGCACGGCAGCGTCTCCTCGACCTTCGCAGCCTCTTCAAGTAAACGCCCGGTCATCCTTGGCAAGACCCACGCATGCGTGCGGACGATCTCTACGTATTTCCGATGATGACAATGCCGGCGTTGAATACCCAGGCGTGGCGTTTATGGTTGCATTTTCAGCTCGTTATTACCATCTGGTGGCGAGGACAGATGAGCGGCATACTCGATTCTTAGATCTCCCCTCGTACCGCGAGCCCCTTGATATCGCGCGGGGTCAATGTCTGGAGGTTGCATCAGGATGAAGAACACGAAAGAACGTATTTTCCTTTTAGTGGTCAGATTGGGTGCTCCACATGGACCGCATAGTGTTGAGGCTTCCCCAGAAGTCGGTTTGGCAAGCATAGGATCCACGACGGCACCATCGACTACAATTCGTCTCTCACGAGTAGAGGAACAGAATCCATGGAACTGGGGAGGTTATCTGTTTAGCGCATTCCTTCTCGCCTCTCTCACTCACGTGTGCCATCCCTTCCTTTCGCCTCCTCCTCTTTCTCGAACCCACGGGCAAGTCATACCTCGCTCCGGCATCATAGATTTCCTTACCTCATCTGATACCCCTTCGTCTGGCGTCCCGGTCTGGCTACCTCGCCGGTGTTAACTCTGTGGCGAGGTGTTATGGGAGAGTCCTTTGCTTCCCTTTTTCTGGTATTCTCATGCACTTCTGCAGCAAACCAAGCAATCCAAGAAAGCAGGAGCCCCCAGTGGAATGAATGGGGTTTGGATGTTGCATTTCAGACGAGGCATGGCACTTGGTTCCTGGCTCGGTCGGGAGCTCCCATAGCAGCAAAGTTTGTTCGGTGTGGAGTTGCTGGAAGGGCTTTCGAGGACTTGTACATAGTCTACCTTAATTACTAGCGAGTGGATCCCCCCAAGAATCGATAGATCTATACCTCGATTACCCCAAACATTGTGCTCGAGTGCTGATTACCGGTGGTGTTGGGCAAGACGGTGACGTAGTCTCGTCTTAGACAAGAACTCTCCAACAATGTGTATATAGGTCACGCGTATGCCAGCGAGAAGCCAAAAACAAGCAGGGTAGGTTCGAGGATTGATCCTAGTAGTTTGAAGGTTGATGTATTTACAGTGAGCACAGGGCAAGATGGCTAGCCAGAGGATCAATCCCCTTCCCTCGGTAGCTCTATCCGCTCCTGGCCGCGAAGGTGGTTCATCCCTCCGACCTAATGTGTATGTCCTGCCGCCAAGGAGGCGCTTCTCTACCCATTTCGTATTTTGCGTGGAGCGTTCATAGCAATCTGCCAATGAAACAAATGAATCATCATCCCAAGAACCCCTTAAAAATGCCTCTCACGAACGCCTTACAATGAATCGGAATATCAGGGGTTTCGCCTGGAAGACGCTGGGCACCCCGTAGCGGCTCGGTGTAACGCGTTGGTGGTACAGAGAGGCTAGCATATAAGCCCGCTGTTTAGTCGCTCCTATTTTTTGTTGAGCCCCCTGGCCCGTCTTTAATAGTGGCATGAAGTCGACCGGTCTAGGAAAGGAGAGTAGACGTGAGCCTGAGCAACTGCATCAGGCCGATCAAGCGGCATCAGCGCTTGCCAGAGGCTGGGCAACTCGCGTGAGCTGCTGGCCTGCACGGACAATGCGCTGGCCGGCGGTGTCGTTGATTGTATGAACGTCCTTGTTCTCGGCCTGGGCACGCTTCCAGATCTCGACCTCGCATCCGCCACGGAGGACGCCCACTCGCATGGTCGACAAGAGGTTGTGGGCGGCGTTGCTGTGCTGGTAGACACCACCGTTGAAGATGGCGGTGGCATCTTTGCCAATGGCCGAGCTGATAAGAGCCTTGCCACCGGGATGCTCCTTGATGAAGTCGGTGACATCGTGGATAACACCGGCGATAGCGATCAGAGCCTTGCCGTCCTTGGCGTCGGCTACAAAGTCATCCCAGTGAACCACGGGCAGCTGCTCGAGGGGAGTACCCCAGTCTAGAGTGGCACGCTTCTGGTCGAGCTTCTTCTGCTGCTGCTGCAGGCGACCCTTCTCGATCTCGTTCTGGCGGAACTGCTTGAGGTCGTAGGCGAGACCAAGCTGCTTCCAGGTCCAGATGGCCCACTTGGTGGGGTCATACTGGTACCACTTGATGGCGTTACGGTAGTCGCTGGGGAACTCGTGGTGGAAGTTGTGGTAGCCCTCACCGAGGGTGACAAGAGCAGTGATGACGTGGTCCCTAGGGCTGTTGCGGTCATCGAAGGGCTGGTCACCAAGCCAGTGGGCGAGCGAGTTCACGCAGAAGGTGGCCTGCTGGATGAAGAAGATGCGGAGGATGCCGGCATACACGAATCCGCCAAGGAAGTCGCCCCAGAAGACACCGCACACGACAGTGGGGACCACCAGAGCCATGACGATGACGCAGGAGAGGTAGTTCTTGTGCTGCCAGACGACGATGCCGTCCTCGTTCAGGTCAGTGATGTCGGTACGGCCGATCCTTCGCGGGTTCTGCTTGAAGACCATCCAGCCAATGTGGCTGTAGAGCAGGCCCTTGCGGACGGAGTAAGGGTCTTTGTCGGTGTCGGTGTAGCGGTGGTGCGCCCGGTGCTCGCGGGACCACCACCGAGCGCTGCCCTCAACGGCGGCGGCGCCGGCCGCAGCAAGGAAGATTTTGAGGGGAAGGGTGGCCTTGTAGGAAGTATGGGCCCATAGGCGGTGGTATCCAGCCGTCTGTATTGGCACCATGTTAGCGGTTGGACAGGGTACCAAGCTGCCCAGCCAAGGCCTCCGAGAGGCAGCAGCACGAGCCCAAACTTACGATTCCAAGGCCGGCGAAGTAGTAGTAGAGAACGGAGAAGACGGCCGTCTTCCACTGCAGCGAGACCCAGTAGGCTGAGATCATGCCAAGCATAGGAATGAAGATGATCAGGGTCGTGTTGAGCCAGTTGATGTGCTGTGGCCAGTTCTGCCAAGTCATTGGCTGGTCGGCGATGTCTATGAAAAGACAGCCGTTAGTACTCTACCCTATCGAGCGTGCGGTTCGAGGGGTGCTACTCACGAGGCTTGCGCATATCGTACTTCTTGCCCCGGATGGGGACATAGTCGGTCGTGCCATCAGGAAAGGCCTCGGCCTGAAGGGCGGAGGACGACGCCATGGTGGGCGAGTGTTGAACCCGGACCTTAGAGAGAGGATGTGTGTGAAGTCGGTGCCTCCAGCAGAGCTCAGGAGATCGAAGGACAGGGAGAGTTTGATATATATCTCTCTCTCCGCAAGCGGTTGGTAGGAGGGTGACGGCGAGGGAGGGACGGATGGAGGGGCGCTGCCGTGGGTGACGTTTTATAGGGCTCAAGGTACCAGGCCACGCCTCAGGGATACAGTGTGGCGATTAGTGTTGTTGGCGGGGAGTGGGTATCCTTGGAGGGTGGGAGGGTGAGAGGGCTAGATCGGAACCAGGAGGGCGAGGTTGAACAGGTGTGGGACCCTTGTTTCTAGTTGGGAAGTCTTTGGGGATTATGCGTAATCCTTTTTCTTTTGGGTCGTCCCGTAATTATTGGGGGTACCTAGCTAGAATGCCAGTCTCTTGTTTTTTTTTTTCTCTCCCTTTTTGCCCCTCGACTGTCCCGCTCTCGAGCCCGTCAATGCAGTGGAATCAGATGTCTGAGAGGAATGTTGGTGCTCTACCGGCACGGCCGTGTTGAGGGTTGGGAAGACTGGGGTCGGACTTTGGACGTGATAAGAGCAGACAGAGGTCAGACTCGTGCAAGCCACATCAAAGTTTCCAAGGTGATGGCACCACGAGATCGACCACCATCAACTCACAAGCCAGAAATGTCATGCCACAAGCAACCAGAAACGAGCCGAGGAAGTCGGTCAAAGGATAATTCACAAGATTATACCCACAACCTTCCACGCGACACACACAATGCGCCGGAGTCCTGGCGCGCTCCTATGGCTCTCAACAATTTCAGCCAGAGGGAGGGCTTGATTCGAAAGTGTTGGGGTGCGCAGGGGTCCACCCCACACTTAGATATCTCGCTAGTAGTGGCGACCGTACCTGCCGTGTGTCCGAACATAGTGTCCGAAGTACTGCTACCTCGGGGCTAACGCCACCGTCGGAGCAGGGATTCTCCAAACAGGTCGGGAAGCTCCAAAGAGCCTTCATTCTCCTCTAGTGACCGCTTCTGCAAGTGCCCGTCCCGAATGCGATCGACGAATACATGAGCATGATGATTTTTTTTTTCTCGTCTTCCTTCCTTTCGGCCGAGGCTCCTCCTGCCTCCCCACCCCCTCCGTTATCTCTTCCTAGCGTCTGGTGTGGCGACCCGCTACCTCAGCAGGATCTGATCAAGTGCCGCACAGCCTTTCAGCCTTGCTGGAGCTGTCGTCCCAAGTTTTCACCCATTAAGCTCTAGTAGCCGCGTTGTGTCACGTAGGCCAGCTCGGCCAGGTAGCCTATGTACCTGCGCTGGGGCGGGACGAATACGCAAAAAAAGCTTGGGCCTAGCCTTACCTAGGCAGCTCTGTCCTGCCCTTGCCCCCCAACATTCCCGTTGACCCCAAACATGTCGAAACAAACAACGGAAGGGTCCCCGGTCAAACCTGAAGTCGGAGCCTCGGCCCAGCACCGTCCCAGGCACATGAAATCCCGGGAAGTCGCCGGAAGTGCGACGGAAATTGGTGGCCCGGGGCGTACCGGTATTAGGAAACGTAGCAACGAGATTGGGCGAAAGCTGTCGAAGAAAGCTGTCGTATCTAAGTTCGGC
>MU270043.1:275554-328450 GCA_021432635.1 Thozetella sp. PMI_491
TAGAATGCCAGTCTCTTGTTTTTTTTTTTCTCTCCCTTTTTGCCCCTCGACTGTCCCGCTCTCGAGCCCGTCAATGCAGTGGAATCAGATGTCTGAGAGGAATGTTGGTGCTCTACCGGCACGGCCGTGTTGAGGGTTGGGAAGACTGGGGTCGGACTTTGGACGTGATAAGAGCAGACAGAGGTCAGACTCGTGCAAGCCACATCAAAGTTTCCAAGGTGATGGCACCACGAGATCGACCACCATCAACTCACAAGCCAGAAATGTCATGCCACAAGCAACCAGAAACGAGCCGAGGAAGTCGGTCAAAGGATAATTCACAAGATTATACCCACAACCTTCCACGCGACACACACAATGCGCCGGAGTCCTGGCGCGCTCCTATGGCTCTCAACAATTTCAGCCAGAGGGAGGGCTTGATTCGAAAGTGTTGGGGTGCGCAGGGGTCCACCCCACACTTAGATATCTCGCTAGTAGTGGCGACCGTACCTGCCGTGTGTCCGAACATAGTGTCCGAAGTACTGCTACCTCGGGGCTAACGCCACCGTCGGAGCAGGGATTCTCCAAACAGGTCGGGAAGCTCCAAAGAGCCTTCATTCTCCTCTAGTGACCGCTTCTGCAAGTGCCCGTCCCGAATGCGATCGACGAATACATGAGCATGATGATTTTTTTTTTCTCGTCTTCCTTCCTTTCGGCCGAGGCTCCTCCTGCCTCCCCACCCCCTCCGTTATCTCTTCCTAGCGTCTGGTGTGGCGACCCGCTACCTCAGCAGGATCTGATCAAGTGCCGCACAGCCTTTCAGCCTTGCTGGAGCTGTCGTCCCAAGTTTTCACCCATTAAGCTCTAGTAGCCGCGTTGTGTCACGTAGGCCAGCTCGGCCAGGTAGCCTATGTACCTGCGCTGGGGCGGGACGAATACGCAAAAAAAGCTTGGGCCTAGCCTTACCTAGGCAGCTCTGTCCTGCCCTTGCCCCCCAACATTCCCGTTGACCCCAAACATGTCGAAACAAACAACGGAAGGGTCCCCGGTCAAACCTGAAGTCGGAGCCTCGGCCCAGCACCGTCCCAGGCACATGAAATCCCGGGAAGTCGCCGGAAGTGCGACGGAAATTGGTGGCCCGGGGCGTACCGGTATTAGGAAACGTAGCAACGAGATTGGGCGAAAGCTGTCGAAGAAAGCTGTCGTATCTAAGTTCGGCCTTTTTTTTTTTTTTTTTTTGGGTGGGAGGTAGGCAGGCAGCAGAACAGGCAGCTCGCGGCGCCTAGAGGCGTGGCTTGCCTACACATCATGGTAGTGGTAGACAGCCTGCCCTGGCTGGCCTGGGACGAGGTGACGCCGCCCAGGGCTTCCCTTTCCACTGAGTGGGCCTCAGGTCACCCACCCCACTGGGCGACCCAACATCCTCCTGGGTTGGGCGGTGGCGAACAAAGCTCGGGCCATCGCTACTAGAGAGGAATTATTCGAGAACGTTTCGACACTTAGATCAGCAGCGGGAGCACTAATGACGCCACAGCCACGCAGCGGCCCAAGCGAGCTTGCGTTAGCAGCCGATTGACAGGCGCGGTTGGATGGTGCTTAGTCGTAATTACGTAGCAGACAACCGCCCACCAAGAGCGAGCTCGCTCTCTACGCACTCAAGTCCTGTGAGCTCTGACGGACATTCTCATCTCGCTGTCTGCATGCTCCTACTTATTCTTTTACCAGTAAGAGCGCCTGCAGGTACGTACCGCTGAGGAGGTAACAGGTGGTGTAAACTCGACCGGTTCCCATTAGGTAGGATAAATGTACAACACGCTGGACTAACTCGAAAATAAAATGAAGCCTTTCTCTTGCCCAGTTTCACTGGCCCGCTCGCCCGTAAGCTCGCAGGCATGTTCGCCCTTGCCGCTGCAGACGCCAACTCCTGACGGGGATTAATGGTTGCTTGCGCTATCGTGTAAACGTAGAACTGAGGGGGTTCTAGTGATGGGTAGGATAAGGATGAAGACAAGATGCGAAGCGAAGAGAATCAGGAAGGCAAAACAAAATGTGTACATGGCTGGGACATGGTCTCGTTCATTCCTTCGCATCATCTGTAGTAGGTCGTATTCCCGTGACGTCGTTGCCGAGGATAGCGCCCATGCCTAGATCCTCCTCCTGGATGTTTATCTGTCGTTGCTCAGAGCTGAGCTCGTGGGCGGATCCGATCCCCGTGAGCTCGGGGGGGCCAGCAGCTGGCGCCCGATCCGACTTCTTGGAGCCGGAGGATGCCGGCCGGGTTAGTGGGGTCTCTTGCATAGCCAGCTCGATGGCATCAGTACCGGCAAATCCGACGATTTCGGGGACTGGTATGCCCCGAAGGACATCTGAACATTCGTCAGTCAGTGCCGCCGATTGTGGCTCTTGCGTAGCAAGGGCGATTTGTTCGCTAGCATCTGGCTCAATGAGCATGCCAGCGGCATCGTTAAATGCTATTTCTTCATGATTTTCCCCGCAAATGCCCTTGCCGATCTCAGCTGTGCCTTCAAAGGGTGCTGTTTCCCCCTGGTTTGTATCGGCAACTGAGATCTTCACCTCCTTTTCTTCCATGTCATAATCTTCAACCAACTCCGAATGCTCCAGCGCAACTGGTCTTGCGTCTTTCGCTTGCTGTATTAGGTTTTCGACGGCATCACGCTGTTCCGGTGTTAGATCCTTGATGAAATCGCCGACGACGCGGCTGTCCTCAGACAAGCCGACCTCTTCCAGATTCACTTGCTCTCCTTGGGAAGGCTCCAATTCCCCTTCACTCCCTTCATTCTGCTCCTCCCTCTCCTCCGTTGCTTCCTCTGAACGGCTCCCTAGTCCGACCGCGGACTCTTTGCTGGTCTTTGGGGTGATGCTTCGTTTCCCTGCCTCAGGTGTCTCTTGGTCCTCCTCGCCGTCAGGCAGGACGTCGCTGACAGAGGGTGCCGTAAACGTATCATTATAATGATCAGACCAGGATGGTTTGACGCGTCCATACCGTGGGTCAAACCCATCATGGTTGCTAGGGAGCGGCGACGGAGGCGATCTGCCTCGCGTTGGGTAGTAGTAGGGGTCATCAGCTATAGCATTTGCCGGGTAAGAATGGCCCCAGGTCAAATAAGACCAGTCGTGAGGCGGCTGGACAGTCCGAATTTGCGGGTCAGGGTTCACGGGACTGGCCGACGCGAAGTAATCTTTCGGCGAATAACCATCATCAACAGAAATCGTGGGTAAGTTCGGGTGACTATAGGGGCTGTCGATTTCTGGGTCTGGGAAGAGCGAGAGAAGATGCAGGGCGTGCATCCGATGACGTGGCTCCTCACTCAAACATATCTCCACGACTCGCCGGTACCAGGATGGGACACGAACATCGGGCCCAAGGTGCAGCGGCCGGCCATGTGCCTCAGGCTCGTCCTCTTGCGTTGCGAGGGCCCAGAGTACCATCCCCAACTGATAGAGGTCCGATTTGACCCCAATGTACATGGAAATCCTCTGATTGCTCTCGATCAGCGGAGTGGCCTCTGGTGGCTCCCAGCCCACGGGGCAACCCCGCCTATTGATGTCGATTATCTTGGCATCGTCGTTGTCATCGATGACAATATTTGACAGCGTAAAGTCGCCTTGGACGAACCCGGACTCGTGTATCTCTGACAAGCCTCCCACGATCTGGCGGGCCCATTTCTCTCGGGTCGACCACGGCAGTGAATGGTTATGATCGTAGATGACATCGATAAGTGCACCTTGCTCGGCGAAGCTGATCAGTAGCCCTTTGACGTACTTATCCTCGTCGTCGACAACCACGCCGAAGAATTGTATGACATTCTTGGCTGTTCGTAGGCGGTTGAGCGCGTTGATCTCGTATAGGAATTCGTCAACGGTGTCAGGCCCGGGAATCTCTTTTTTTATGAGGACCTCGTCGTTCACTGTCACCTTGTACACGAACCCGGACATATGTGACTCGAATTGAAGGTCCTTTTCTCTCACTCGTCTGCACCGCATGTGCTGGATCAACTGTACACTTGGGTAATGTATGATTTCCTAGGACGGGGTCAGCTCGTTGTCCACACTGCTGATAGCAGAAGGGCGGCGCACATTGGCATCCTCTACCACATGGACATGCAATCTCCCCTCGGTGGTTTGGAGCTTTAGGTTTGTCACAGTGTCATAGAACTGGATATCTGCCAGGCTCTCCCGTATGGCCTCGTATATCTTGGCGCTCTTGTCGCGCTGAAATTTGGTCGACACCAGCTCCATTTCGAGAGAGCCGGGAGGGGCATTTCGGTAGTCAAGGGAGATGGTCACCCGGCGCCATTGCGTATTGTTCTCACGGTATGTTACAAAAAACTTCTCTCGCCTAGACTTATCCCGGAAATGCATCGACAGGTTGAGGATCCATATCCGCTCAAGTTCATCGTGGATCATGCTCTCGTACTGTGATGTAGTGATGGAATGCACGTCGATGTTAGAGACGCAATCAGGCACCTGAGGAACATGAGGCATCTCGTGAGGCGGCTCTATTTCGGTTGGACCAGGTCCCTGTAATTCGCCGATGCTGTCCAGCATGCTCTCTTTCTCCATGGCGACAGGACTGCTGGGTCCTGAAGGAGCAGAGGCAACTGAACCGTCGGCACTGAATGAGTGAGTGAGGAAGTCAGGCGCACTAGTGCGTGGGTTTGAGGACGTCTGGGATATAGTTGGGTGTAGCCTCCGGTCCATCGACACTGCTCTGCGCTCAGCAGGTGTGGGTTGGACCGGTTCGAGCTTGACCCTCAGTTCCGACTGCTGCCTCTTGAACGTCTGGGCCCTAGGCAGACCAGGCACGACCTTTCTCGAGACCCGGCGAATTAGGCCGGGCCTGGGTCCATCGCCCAGCACAGAGCCTTGCTCTTGCTCCGAGGCGGGGGCCGCAGGGGTGCTAGAAGCCCCATTTTCCCTATCTCGACCAAGATTGATGAGTCTCTTCCATAAGCTCTGTGGCTGAGCTGTGTTGTCTAGACTCGAGGCCGGCACCTGCGACGAGGGATCGCTTTGCGCCATGGAGCCAGGGGGGAGGAGTTGGAAGAAGGGGAGATGGAGGGTAGACCGAAGCACAGCTTGTCGTCAAGACACTGAGCCAGAAGGACCCGAGGCAGAAGTCTGGTGGAGGAGAGGAGGGGAATATCTTGAAGTCACGGCCTAGCTGGCTAGCCCTTGGGCCGCGAGGCCTAGTCACAGCGTCTTGTGCGTGCTATGCGTGGCGTGAATATGAAGGTTGGATGCAATAGGACTATGCGGTTGCTCTCGTCTGGGGAAGGATTCGGGGCTGTAAAGGACAATTGAGCTGCAGCCAGGCCTACATGAAGCACGGACGGCAGAGCGATGCGAGCAGCCGATAAGAAGAGAGGGCATCAAGCAGATGTAATAGGCGGTGGTGGATGGTAGGCTCTGCGCCCCATCGGCAGCAATGTTCGGACGACAGCCTGACGCAATGCCCGATCAGAGCCCAGAGCACCTTGGGGGGGAGCACAAGATCAAGGGCAGGAGGGCACAGGCGTGTGGTGTTTCAATGGCTGAGTTGCCGCGGGGAGGTGGCAGATGGGGCCGAAGGGGCGGTTGTAAGTGGTGGCTTTGGCTTCTCGGGGGGATGATTATTTCAAGGCGATCAACATGCGATTGGCGAAGAAGGCTTTCGGTTGGCGGCTGTCACAGACTCGAGTATACTCCTGCTCTCATGCCCCGGGTCCTTGGAGCCATGCTGGGGGGAGGGAACAGAGCGACGAGCCTGGCGGTAGCGGAGCGACTTGAGGCGACAAGGCGGTGATGATTCGTGATTAAAAGAGAGGCAACGAGCGCCAAGGCGGCGTCCTCCTCATGTGGGCTCCCGGCGGTAGGGCCCCGGTTAGTTGCTTCTAGTCCACTTGGGGGCGTGGGTAGCTCGGAGGGGTTCAATGTGCGCACTGCTGTTGCCACGAGATGGGGCAATGTCGCATGCTGCCAACGATGGCTGCGGCGGGAAGGGAGAAGGGGGAAAGGAGAGATGGCGCGGTGCGTGCTCTCGCAGGATGTCGACAAAGTACCTCAGCGACATCTGGAGGCGAGGCCAAAAACGGAGGTTGGGGTTTTGGAGAGGCGTCGGAGTGGCCCTATCGATGTACCGACAGGGATTCACATGGGGTAGTACACGTGTAGCCGTGCGATGGGACCTGGCTGCAAATGGTGTGCGCCCAAGGTTCCTTGTGGCCGTTCCAATGTCACAGTCGATGGGAAACCGACCATGACAAGTTCTGGTCTGGCCTCCTGTGGGGTGGATTATTATTCCACCTTGCCTGACCACCCCCTTTTTTACCTTTTCGAACGTGCGTTGAAGGGATCTCGAGCTGGAGCATTTCGGAAGTGACAAGGACACGCTACTCTCACCGCTCAAGACGTCGGGGGAGAAGGGGCAGGCGCCAGGGGGGTCTCTCCCGCCCCAAGGACACAGGGGGGGAGGGGGGGAGTTGCAGGATTTTCACTGGGATTAACTAGAGCTTGGAGCTTGGTACATACATACACACACTACCCGATCGACCCGGGTCGAAGCTTCCCTCCCGTCTTTTGTCCTCCTTGCAAGGATCTTGTCAGTTCGCAAGGTGTGCGGCTCGAAAGCTCGGAAGCCACCAGGCAGGGAAAGCAAGCACGACATACTCAGTAGACTTGGTGCTGCCGGTCAGCTCCCAATCAACCTCGTGTCTTTCTGGCAGGGAGCAGAGCCGAATCATCCTGCTGTGTACCCTCAACGCTCTGTATCCTGTAGCATCCACGCAGCGTTTCTTGGAGCGGCGCCCCGCCCAGCGGCTACCTTCGAGGTGACACAATTCATCACATCGGGCACCCGCGCACTTCTACGAACCGTTGGCAGCTGTGCCATGTGCCGCGCCCGGGAGGTCCTCTAGCTTTGCTACAACCGTTCTGGCCGTGCCTTTGCTCGACTCCCGATATCACGGCCGGGGCGCGCACCAGGCCCACCCATATTATTCCATTTATTCCTATAGCACGCGGCAGTCCCAATCCCGTACTGGAGCGTCCCGCTGCGCCGACCACGCCCATCGCGCCTCAATTGACCAGCCCTTGGGGACTGGAACAAGGCCGCTGCATGCACGCAACAGGGCCGACACAATTAAGGCCGGATGGACTGTCCGGATTCACCACCCTCGTCCCATCCAGCTAGGTACGTAGAGCCGTTGCATCCGTTTCTTCCCAAATGCTCCTGGGCCACGAGACTGCGAAGTAGATAGGCACACGCGCGCCGGCTGTTCTCTGTCCAAACTTTTCAGACGATTTTGGTACCCGGGCCCAGTCCCCTGCTGCCGTGCTGGGCACCCTGGTCTTGTCTCCATCGTGGTACACACAACGGCCTTGCTCCTGATCACCGGCAAGGTCTTTACCGCTTTTTCATACCGTCTCACTAGCAAGCCCGTCTCGAGTCTGAGACGGGCACGACAGAAATCCTAGCCACGTGCTTCTACACTGACGTACCGTACCTCAGTGATCATACCGGAATCGGCCACACAAGCGCCTCTACCCACTGGCGGCTCGAGGCTATTCGACACTTGGGAATCAGTCCTCATCGGCGACCTCCCTTTTCGTGCAGTAACAGCAGCACTCCCCCCTGAGCGGCCAATGGACAACTCATCAACACCAATGCACGCCCCGGGGGCTAGTGCATGCAGGAGTACCATGCCCTAGCACCCTCGGAAACCGATCAATTGGTACGCCCCTCGAGCTTGTCGCGCAAACCCCGTTGCTCCCAGGCGGCTCTTTGGGGGCCTGACTGATGCGTTGTCATGTCATCGTCGAGACTCTCCCTCCCCCCCACCCTTCCCTTGTTTTCTCCTCGTCCCACGGCCGCCTAGCGCATCTCGTCTAGGCAGCTGACGACATGACCAAACCGCTGACCAGCAGCATTATTGACAGGGCAGTAGAAGCACATGATACGTTTGACGGTTTATATATTCGCGAGGTCTTGCTTAGCACCTGTATGCCCGAGGAGTTCCCAAAACTCTGCTCGCATGTCGTGCTGCATTGTCAACCAAGCTGCCTATTGCCTGCCTCGCCCATCGCGAAAACCAAGGAAGGTGAGCCGATGTACCCATAGATGTGTGTGTGGTGTGTGTGCGTGTGCTTCCCGTTCAAGACCGCCCTCGGTAGCTGCCAAAAGCCAGTTGTCATCACACCACACCTCAGGCCGTGGTGCCGTCCAAGCAGCACGATTAGCCCAGCCCCAGGGACAACCCCCTTAGCTCGGGGCGGCTATGGAGCTTGTTGATGGGCACCCCGCGTTGCTCCCGTGGTGGAAGGGGAGGCCCGTTTGCTGTGCAGCCCGCGCGTTTGCAGCGAATCAGCCACATCTGGCGGCCAATGCCGCGTCCCTCCCGTACTTTCGCGGCTTGCAGCCCGGAGCCGGAGGGGCGCATTGTTGTTCTGGTCTCCTGCAACCTGCAACCTCGAATGTGGCCTAGCCCGTTGGTGCCCAAGGCGAGCTGGCTGATGTTCCCAGCTGCTATAGCTCATCGACGCCCGAGGAAAACGAGGCTGCACTGAGACGAGACCGCGTTGACTGGCCGTCGATTCTGCCGGTTGCGCTCCTCTAGGAACGGTACCCCATGCTCAGCTCGTGCCTTGATGGCCATGCCAGACTCTAACACACGATCATTGCATTGCATGACGGCGGTCCTCTGGGTCGCTTGGCAGGACTCATGACTTCTGGGGTAGGCATAGTCGAGCCGTTATGGTGTCCGCATCTCGATCTCGCAGATCGACCTGTGTCCGCGCTGCTAATTACAGGTTTGTTTGCTACCACCTTGCGAAGGCCCTTTCCGGGGGTTCCCACACTCTCAACGGGGGTCATCCAGGAAAAAAGGCACCCACCTTCTTCGCACCATGTAGCGCAGCACCACAGTAGTAGCCTCGACGGGAGTCTCCTAGTCCCAGCCGCCCGCCGTTTGAGCGGGTAGGAATTGACAAGCTGGGTTCTCCCACCTTTCACAGCAGCTCAGCGGGATATGCTGGGATGGACCTCGTCCCTCCCACTCCACTCAGCATTAGAATAAGGGAGGAGTCGGTGGCGTGGGGGAGCGGGCAGAGAGGGGCCATAATGGTACCGAGCTATCCCGCAATAACAGCCATAGCCCATCACTAATACCTCTGACCAAACAAAGCGCTTCAGGGCGCGTGAGAGTTGGGCACCTGTGATCTCTTGGGTTGGGCCCCAACCGTGCATGTCCCCATCCCACTGTATTGCCCCGTACGGAGAGTGAAGGGAAAGCGCGGGAGCGTGCTGGCTGCAGCATATCCCAAACGGAGCATCCGGCACAGGGTGTCTGAGCAGCTGCGCTGTGAGCCTATCGATACGGCGGTCGTTCACTTGGCGGGGCGAAGTACATGAACCACTGCGCGACTGGCTGTTCGCTGTCCGAGCGATGCGTCATTCGTGCTCGCGCTGCTACTCCCCCCCCCTTGCCCCCGCGAAAGATGTCTACTGCTTTGAACCGACTTGCGCCTGACCCTTGGCTAATGGTCCGGGATCCTACTTCTTTTGGGACAATGCATATTTTGATGGCACTGGCGATATTGAAGTGACACGTCGCAGGAAGGAGGATCTTGAGGCCCAACGAAGAGGATGGTGTTCTGTTCGCCTCACTTCAACACCTGTTGAGGGTCTTGACGGCGTTGTGACTTCACTCGAGACGATGTGCGACTAGCTCTCACTCGATTTTGCCGTGTCTATCTAGAATTCCCGTGTGCTCGTGCTCGATCCACTCCTGCTACTCATACACGCCCGCCACTCTTCGGTACATACGTCTAGATAGTGTACAGTTCGGTTACAAAGCCTATATCAACAAGAGGAGAGACTGTGGGTGCTATGCCCTTAGGGACGCCTATGGATCTAGGCCGTTCAGACGCCACCTAGAATTCTCCCGTTTGGAAACCATCATTCAGGCAAACCAGCCTGTCCAATGCTCCTCCACCAGAAAACGCCGCGTAGATGCCGTGTTAGTTAAGGTCGAGTCTGCCAATTACGCCCTGCGATGTCTGCTCCTCACCCAGGCTCCCCACGCCCCCTCTTGGTGGCAGTGGTGCTGACGAGGTGTTGACGGTTGAAGGCGGAGGTTGTATTCGGGCGAATCGAGTACCAAGGCGCAAGGCTGACCATTGGATGTGGCTGACGAGCTGGTATTGCTCCGGTTACTGCTTTCCCTGCCCGGCCTTCGGTGCAAACTGGACGATGAGGCGGACGGGGGGGTGCCTAATCCTCTTTCTCCAACTTGTCTTTGTTGTTCTTGGCCCACTCGCAGCTCTGGCAGGTGTTCGCCTTCTCCTTGTCGAGGTTAGGGAAGACAAGGTCAAATACTGCCGAGTACCAGCTCACTGGCCGGCCTTCAATACCCTCTTTGATGTTCTACATGCAGGTTAGCGAGCTGGCTTCGGAGCGGTACCAAAGTGGAGGGGGAGGAGTGGAGAGGATGCACCCCTTCCTCATCCGCCCATGGCAGCGGTCTACGTACTTCTGGGAGTTCTAGCCAATCTGACAGGTTGTCCTGAGGGAAAATGATCATCTTACACCCTGCTCGCCGTGCCGCCACCGTCTTCTCCCTCAGGCCCCCAATGCGCAGCACTTTGCCAGTCAGGGTCAGTTCGCCCGTCATGGCAACGGTCGGCTCGATGGGTACATCTAGCGCAAGTGAGAGCAGCGATGTAGCCATGGTGATACCTGCTGAGGGACCGTCTTTCTGTACCGCGCCCTCGGGCACGTGCACATGGATCTTTGCCTTGTTGAAGAAGTGGTTGTCCGGGAAATTCTTGGCCATCCACGCCTTAGAGAACGAGTGCGCGATGGTTGATGACTCCTTCATCACCGTCTTGATGTTGCCCGTGATCTCTAGCGAGCCTCGGGTGCTGGGACGAACAGCAGCCTGGAGGATGGACTCGATATACATGGCGGCCCCTCCCATCTGAGTCCAGGCTAAGCCCATGGTGACGCCAGGGGGGGTCACATCGTACAGCCTGTCAGAAGTGAAGACCGGCGGCCCGACATAGTCTTTTAGGTTGTCCTTTCCAATGACAACGTGGACGCTGTCAGGCACCTTGAGAGCCACAGGCGGGCTCTCTGTCTTCTCCGTCTCGTTCTCTTTCTCGGACTCGGCGGTTTCTGCTGTCTCATTACCTTCGAGCTCTTTCGCGTCGGCGGTCTCCTCCGCCGCCGTATTCGCTTCCTCGGACGCGGCCTGCTCAGGACTGACCATAGCGTCGTCTCCGAGCTCTTGTACGATCTTGAGGGCTGACTTGCGATAGACCTTCTCGATTTGCTTCTTCAAATTGCGAACCCCCGATTCCCGGCAGTACGACTTGATGAGCTCCTCGATCGCCTCGTCACTCAGTAACACATCCGCTTCCTTCAGACCGGCTGCGTCCTTGGCCTGCGGCGCGAGATACTTTTGGGCGATGGCCATCTTCTCGTCAGAAACGTACCCCGAGAGTCGGATAACCTCCATACGATCTAGCAGGGGCCTCGGGATAGTGTCGGTCATATTGGCGGTGCATACAAAGAGAACCTTGGAGAGGTCGACGGGGACGTCCATGTAGTGGTCAAGGAAGGAACTGTTTTGCTCAGGGTCGAGCAGTTCCAGAAGAGCCGAGGACGGGTCGCCTTGGTATCCCTTGCCGACCTTGTCGATCTCGTCAATCAAGATCAAGGGGTTTTCCGTCTGGCACTTCTTCAGGGCCTGGATGAGACGGCCTGGCAGGGCACCCACGTAGGTCCTGCGATGGCCCTTGATCTCGGCGACGTCGGTTAGGCCGCCAACACTGAACCTCGTATATTCCCGGTTGAGGGCGCGCGCGATCGATTTGCCGATGCTGGTTTTACCGACACCGGGCGGGCCAACAAAGCAGAGTATCTTCCCCTCCACTGTCCCGCGCAGCTTTCCTACTGCAATGAATTCGAGAATTCGGTCTTTGACGTCCTTGAGTCCATAGTGGTCTTCATCTAGGATGCTGACGGCATGCTGGATACCGAAGTTCTCTTTGCTCCTGATGCCCCATGGGATCTGTGTAAGCCAGTCAAGATAGTTCCGAGTGACGTTAAATTCTGAGGCGGCTGGTTCTAAATGAGCAAGTTTGTTGATTTCGTCGTCGAAGACCTTGCGGACCACATCGGGCATGGCGAGCTTGGCAGCCTTCTCTTTAAACTTCTCGATCAACTTGTCCTTGCCATCCGATTCGATGCCAAGCTCTCGCTTGATGCCCTTCATCTGCTCCATGAGCCAGTATTCCCGCTGCCGCTTCGTGATCTTGCTCTCGACATCTTTGGTGATCTTTGACTGTAGCTGGGCATTCATGAGCTCCTTCTTTAGAACCGCTAGAGACTTCTGCATCCTCTCCTCGACGTTGAGGCTCGAAAGCACCTCCTGAAGCTCTGCTGGCTCTCCGGCAGATACTGCCGCAGCAAAGTCGGCGAGCTTGCCGGGCTCCGACGTCATGTTCCCGCTGGATTGGCTGATGGAGAAGGTTGAAATTTGATCCCGGAATAGGCTGTTCATGCTCGCGACCTCCTTGAAGACGTTGACGATCTCGTTTGTTACCGCACGAACGACCTGGCTCTTGGGATCGTAGGGCTCTTCCGTCAAGTTGTCAACGTTGACGAGGCTGACTGGGTACTTCTTGAGGAAGGTTGTCGGGTCAAACTGCTTCTGGTTCGAGTCGGGCTTCGGTACCACAGCGGTCTCCTCGAAGCTGGCAACCACGTCGCCCTTCTGAGCTGATTCATCCGTACCCTTGGGCGGGATAGGCTCGGGTGCTGCCTCGCCCTCAGTCTCGGCCTCAGCCTTCTTCGCCTCGCTCGGGGGTATAAGCGTTGACAAGCGAATTCTCCGATGCGGGTACAGAATCGCCGTCAGGCTGGTCGTCTCTCCATCGGGAGAAGTGCTCACGGGGAAAGCACTCGTAATCTGGGCAAACACTCCGACGTCGTAGACATCATCCGGGCTATGAATCACATCTTCGTCTGCGTTTTCGTCCTTGAACAAAAAGGCGCCGACGTATGGCTGGCCGCGCTTGATCGACTCGGTGATCGCGGCAGCAACGTTGGGGTCCCTGATGGTGATAGCCTTGTAGAAACCCGGGAACAAGGGCCGTTTCGCGATCGGTATGGCCATGACTTGGGGGTAGACTTCTGGTATTACCGGCTTGGTCAGCGCCTTGTCCCCGGGTCTCCGCCCACGCTTGCCCCCGTCGCCAGGACCATCGCCGGAGCCCGCGCCTGAGGAGCCACCAGCAGCGCTGCTCCGGCCATCTTGCGATTCCGGTTGTCCTTTGTCGCCAGCTCCAGAAGGAGGGTTGGATGTGGATGTCTTTGCTTCGTCCAGCTCCTTCTCTTCAGCCTCACTCTTCTCGAGGTTTGCCTTCTTCTCCTCCTCGGATAATGGCGCCTCCGGATCGAAAAACCCCTTGTCGTCTTTCTGCTTCTGCAGCGGCACGTAGACGGAAAATGGCGCGCACGTCGGCGGTATTGTCCGGGCTCTCGTCAAAGGGCGTAACCGTGCGGCCGAGAGATGCGAGGGCCTAAGGGCAAGCGAGCTCCAGTTCCTCGTTCTTGTCGCATTGGCAACGAGATTTCTTAGTGCCACGGTTTGTGGTACGCGCCTCTGACGGACCAACATGTTGGGCAGCTAGGCTGGAGTGGCGGGAGCAAAGGAGCGGAGGGAATCGATGGGCAGTCAAAAGCCTAGTACAAGGCCGAACTTGATTTGTAAAGCTCGGCAACTGGGGGGGGGAATTGTCGGGGGGTCGACCTCCGGGGAGTAGGAATGCCGGGAAGAAGCGCCCAGGGCCGGACGCAAGATAATGTGTAGGAAAGGGGTGAAGATATCGCGGGCTGATGCGGCGAGAACGTTAGGGTGCAGCGGCAATCGTCGCAAGAAAAGTTTGCGACGCGCCGAAACCAAATGCCTCCAGGCAGCTCACCGATGATGTCTTAATAATGAGAAGACTGACGATATCCACATCAAAATTTCCACTATCGCCGCAGGAGCTCCGACCATCAATCGTCATGCTCTAGCCACACAGAACCCATGCACGAGCTTCAGCCACACGACCCGATAAGCCGATAACGCCGGTATCGCCCCAAGCACACGTGCTCCATGTAGGTACTTAGGTACCAGGTCGGTGGTACATTCCTTGAGTACCTTGAGTAAATTACTAACCACTTTGGCTTGGACAAAAGGCAAGCCCCTAAACCACGGCGTCTTGCTTTGTGCACTTCATGTCCGCGCGGAAGATGCAGAGGAAATATTCTGCACCTTTTTGAGAACCAAGGCGCATTGCCCTCCTTCCTATATGTGTTAGTTGGCTCGTAACCACAGCAGAACAAGGGACTTGCCCCCGCCCCTAGGTCCATCATCCGAGATTCAAGTGCCTCCAGCAGATTGCGGAACGTGTCTACCTAGCTAGATGCATTTGTTAAGACTATATATGTGCTGCTCTTATGCATAAGAACTCTCGTCTTAATCGGGCAGCTGGGACTAGTCTGGTCAGTCCTGAGGCCACAATTGAGATAGGCTGGGACTAGGTGAACGGTATAAAACAAGCACCTGTTGATTAACCGGGGCAGCCAGAAGGATCGTCACCCCCAGACGTTGGTGGTTGCTCCTCTCAAACAGGAGCCGCCAGTGCCACAGTCTAGGGCTCCTCTTCCACAGTCCACGATACAACGCAAGTAGCGCACTGCCTGTGTGCCTTTGTGCGCTTCCCGTGGTTGAATTCGCTCATCCCCCTTATTTATTGCTGCCACAGTGTCATTCAGCCCCAATTCGTTAGCATTTATGTCTAGCCAAGATCACCAACTTGAGCCCCAGATGGAGAAGGAGCTAAGGCCAAAGCGCCGCTATCTGGTAGACCGGCTCTCTTTCCCAGCGCTGGTCGCGCCCCTCGTCCTTCTCGCCGCAGCCACGGGATACCTGCTGTTCCTCTCCTCAGACCCGAGGGTGAATGTGCTTTTCACGCCTTGTTTGAGTCCTGAACCGGGCCAGTCGGGGCCTTTTGCCTCGGCGCCCGTCGTGGGTATCCCGACATGCTGTCTGGTCTCGTTCTTCCGTGCGGCTCTCAGCTCGAGGCGGTCCGCTGCGATCATGGGTGTCATCCTCTCTTATGTTGGGAGCGTCTATGCCGCCTTGACGGTCGAGTCGGCCCGGGGCGCAAACCAATCGAACTGGATGATACGGAACCCGACACCGGCATGGCTGCTGTTCAACCTAGCAGGCGGCGCTGTCGTGTGGCAACTCGCCATAGTGCCATCCTTCCTCTACCAGGCCAAGAAGTGCTACACTAGCCCGGCGGCCGGCTCTGGCACACTCACGAAGAGACAGGCCACGGCTTATGCAACAGGCGACTCGACACTCCGTCACATACCCTCGTCCGAGGTACTGGCCGTTTCTATCGCCATTGCGGTTGGATACGTTCTTCCCTGTATTCCATTCGTCGACTCGCCCAAGCCTATCTGGATTCTCATCTGGCTCTTCTTCCCGCTGTATGTATCGGCGGTGCGGCAGCTCGCCCGGCGCCTCGTGCCGTCGTCGACCAGGCGCTCTAGTGTTCATCCTGAGTTTGAAGGCACTGCCTTCTTTACCATCTACGCTTTACCTATCGTTTGCTCGGTCGTGTCACACTACGCTCTTTTGTACGATATGTACTTTGTGGAAGATGACCGGGCACCGACTACACGAGCCGCGCTGCAGTTCATTCAACTTGACATTGCGGCTATTGGCCTTACAGTGCTCTACTGGATTGTCGCCGTGAACGGCTTGCGTATCGCACTGCTCAGCGTAGCCCTAGGGTTGATTGTCGGCCCCGGCGCCGGGCTCTGCTTCGCGTGGGTGGCGAAGGAGTGGGATATCCGGAGCAAAACAGTGGGAATGGCACTCAGGCCTGCCGACAAGGACAAATAAGATCAGCTTCACTGCTGCGATATGTCGGATGGGGAGGTTCAAAGCGACACGGAGCACATGCCACGGCCAACACAATCTGACCCAACCGCGCTTGTGCCCACCCTCAAGCCACCCTGCGATCTCTTGGTGCGACCAACAGCTGACCTTTAGCGCTAACAAGAAAGAGGAGTCACGGTGCAATGCAGCCACAAAGAGACAGATAGGAGCCGGTCCAGTAGGCATCCATTGACAGAATATTACAACCTGTGGCGGCTTGTCCTTAGCGATCCCAAAACTGCAATTGCTCGCAAACTAGCCCCCCGCCCCCCCTTGCCCCTCCGTCTTTGAACCATCCAACGCAGGGAAAGAAGCGGATCTTAGAGGTAGACTTCATGACTGAGTGAAGCGTTTTCTTACACTCCCTGCTGCATGTAGACTATCAAAACTAGCATTGTGGGTATTGGAATCCAGCCCAAGTGGCTTAGAACATCAACGAACCTAGCGGCTGGAACAGCAACATGCATCCGAGGCTTCCTTGACCATGAGATCCTAGTTGAGCTGCTGTATCTAGAAGACACTAGAGCAGCCTTGTATTGAATTAACCTTGCGCCTCGCTACGCCGAATCCGTCAGGGTGGCATGAATGGTATGTTTGCTGAGGCTGTCACTTCTACCGACTGCGACCATGTATGTGTGTGGGCGCCGGAGTCTACGTTTTTGATGAGAAAGAAAATGCGATCTTGGCTATCTGAAAACATATATATCCAGCCTTGCCTCTCCAAGGTAGGCCTTTCTTAACTATCCAAAGTTAGCTATTATCCCCGTAATACCCCTGCTCCTGGAACATCGTGCGCCATTGGCTGCTACCGGATGTCTAAGATGTATCTCTTTACCATACGGCTTGTCCTTCTCTCACTGTTTACTCCTGGTGCTCCTGAGCAATGGCCATACAATCGATACTACAGCACCGAATCCCAGGGCGAGGCAGTTATGCTGGCCAAAACGGAGCCCGAATTCCAGCAAGGTCCTCAGAACGGGTTTACCCAGTGGCTAAGAGATATGACCCACGGGAACCGTATCGGCCAGCTTCAGGAGATTCTTGACATTAACTCTATTCCACTCGATGCCTCGCTCCACGATATTTTCACGGCCATTAAGACTCCGGAGGCAGGAGGAGCAGCTACTTTTGCCTCCATTCCTTCTGCGGCACCTTCCCACCAGACAGCTACAGAGCTCTTTGGCCACTTGTCCTTCCCTTTAGATCCGAGGTGCACCGCCGATAAGTTCAAGTGGTAGGTGGCCACCTTTCGTGTAGAGTAGCAGACGCTGGACCATTGACGCTTGGCGGCTTTCTAGGTGGTATCGCACTTACGATGGCTCCTGCAACTGGCTCAAGGCTGGAGAGGTCAGTGAAGGCGAGTACGGCATGGCAAAATCCAGGGACTATGATCAACACTACTATGCCGACGGGATCAGCAAGCCTAGAGAAGGGCCTAACCCTCGTGCCGTGAGTAACGCCTTCTTCAAGAGGAAGGATACCATCTACTACGAGCACACCCCATTGCTGCTTGGCTTAGTTGAGTTCATCATGCACGACATTACCTGGTCACCGGACTCGACTTCGGAGTACATTGATGTGACCATGCCGGAGGACGAGGAGCACTATTACCCAAACACCACATTCCGAGTATGGAGGACCGAGGCTGTTCCGGGCACCGGTACTTCCCGTGAGAACCCGCGCCAGAACGTTAACAGAGCGACTACCTGGCTTGACCTGTCGGTCCTGTATGGAAGTACTCGGGAGGTCGCACGAGCGCTGCGGACCTTGAAGAAAGGGAAGCTCCTTGCACAGGAAGTACAGGCGCGTGGGAACAAGAAGAAGGCAGCGTATCTCCCCTTCAACACCGTCAACGTTCCCACGCGATCCCGGCCCGGCGTTGACGAAAAAGCGCTCTTTGCAGGAGGAGACCCCCGCACAAACGAGGACTGGATCATGCTCGCTGTGCATACGCTATTCCTACGTGAGCACAATCGATTGTGCGATATCTTGGCCGCGAAGCACCCCGATTACGACGACGAACAGCTTTATCAGACTGTCCGTCTCTTGCTCTCGGCCAAGTTCTCCCTCATTGGAAACGCCTACCAAATGGCCTACTTCAAGGATATGCCTTGGCCTAACGACGACGGTGAGTAGATGCACGGCATGGCTTCTTCGTGCTTCTGCGATACGCCATAGGAACGCTGCTAATGAGTTGCCTCCAGGCTTCTCACTGTATCGTGAGATGTCAGGTAAAGACTGGCTTGAGATTAACCCAGCAAACTCATACCCATGGCCTGTCGCGAGCAAAGCTGGAAAGCCCACAGTCGTGAGTGCCGAGATGGCGGTCGTGTATCGCTTCCATGAGTTCATCATCAACAGTTTCCCGATCAAGGACGCGTTGAACACCACGCTTTGGGACCAGGACCTGTTCAGTACAGGCTTTGATGCCCAAGGGTTTCTAGACGCCGGCCTGGAGAACATCCTTCGAGGCGTGGTCTCGACCTTCATCCCTAATTTTAAGAGTGGGGTGGATGAATCTTTCAGATCGGCTGGCAAGTACCGCGGATCACCGTTCGATATTGTCACTTGGTCGATTGTTCATGAGAGGGAGCAGGGATTACCGCCGTTCAATGCTTACTTCCGGGCATACAACGCACAGAGTATGTCTGCGTTTGTCTCTCCTTGCACGAGTGCTCGAGAGCCCTCTTTCCCTGCTGACCGATTGGACCCCTAGAACCTAAAGTGATTGTCCCTATCCGCGCCAAGTTCGAAGACTTTTCCACCGATCCGAAGATGGTCGCGGAGCTTAAGCGTCTCTATAAGACCCCCGATGACGTTGACCTTGTCGTCGGCTGCCAGCTAGATGAGACGCTCTTCCCGCATGCCACGATTCCCACGTCGTCCCTCATCATATCGCTCTTCAGCCTCATCAGTATGGGTAACTCGGACCGCTTCTCCATCGGCTTCGCAGCTATGAGGTGCTGGCTCGTGGACAAACCGTGGGACTGCCACCCTAGCAACGCGCTGGAGGAGCTACTGCGGAAGCCTATGCCCAGGCCTGAGTTTCCAAACTTTCGATTCTATGACACCTTCTGGATGAACGAACTCGATTTCCCTGCCCACGGGCAGAACCTCATCTGGCGACTCGTTACCGAGAATACCGAGATCAAGTGCCTGCAGAAGAATCCCCTCTTTCCGGCCGACCCCGAAAATAATCCCGTGCTCTGCGCCCTACCACCCCCGGGAGTAGACATCAAATTGCTAGCTTCAACCGCTGTCGAGGTCGGGCTGAAGCTGTTCGCGCAGTACCGAGCCCGGATCCTCCCGACTCTTGCGGCGCTGGCTATTGGGGTATTTCTCTTCCGTAAGGTGAGGAAGGCGTAAGATACCACACTCTTATATATGTCTGCTGGCTAGAGTATGGTAGGGGGTATCAGGAAGTAGGAAGACGCGGGGCATCGGGAGAAGGGAAGGCGGATCCGGGGAAAGTTGCCTTTGGTAGAGACAGGGCTGTCCATCTCTGAGACCCCAAGAATGCTCGCTGTAGGGAGGAGAAGTGAGAAGGATGGAGAGAAGCCAGCACCTCTGTGTAAGATTCTCGTACTGAAAGCAGCCGAGGCGGCCAACAAAACAACAGATGCTGGAACTCGAGCATCCTTCACCGGGACCGCACAGGAAGGCTATATAGGATGTTGGTAATAATATATCTGAGCCATGCCCAATAGCGGCTCTCAGATACTCGGACGGCGTGGAGGAGAGAGGACCTCTGTATGCCCAGGACGGAGGTACAGCATCTGCTTTACGTATACAGTCGACGCGCTAAGCGTGTTTGTGATTAACTATTCAGATCGGCAGGACCGGCTGTTACTCTAGCATGGTCGGCCTGCGAATAGGCGTGTGGCTGTGGTGGAAAGAGTGGAGGTTAGGGGCTCCATGTTTGCTGTTGGAGCGAGTGGGGGGGGGGGGGGGGGGGGGTTGTTTAGCTGGCTGCACTTTAGCTGGCGGGCGTGAGGGGATGAGCAGGGGGGCCTTGTGCCACAAATAGTTTGCTGTAGGCGTTACCCCAGACCCACACCTCATATGGAGGGGCGTGAGCCTCGAGCACCAGCATGAGTCGTGGGGAGGTGCGAACCCTCCAGTCATCCGAACACCGCGTCGTCGCCGAGATTATATATTAGGGTGCCAGTCCCGCACATTGGACCGCTTACATCACTCCTCTCGCCGGGACCATCGCACTGCTTGCTGCTGCTGAAGGGACTGAGCTCCATTTTCCTTTGACGGCAGAGAGTGTGGGTGCCTTGGCCAGACAGTAGACACTCTCCCTCTCGCGCCCCTCCTTGCCTCCTCCCTCACTTCCCGTTATAAACCAGGCCATCGGGTGGTGCGGCGTGCCTGTACCCTACCAGCGCCTCATTATAAGGACAAGCATAACTCAAGCGTCTTCGTCTTGACGCCGGTCAGGGTGCTCATCACAGATTGTCACGCACCCCGCGCCTCCGGAAGAATGGCAGACCTTAGCTCCGGGGTTTCCAAGCTCTCCCTGAAGAACGACAGGGGGAACGCCCCAAAGCCCAAGAAACCCCCCGTCGTGGCAGACAGCTGGGAAGACGAAGATGTCAGCTCGGGTTCTGAGGCCGAAGAGCCCGCGGCCAGGGCTGAGTCCAAAGAGGCCATCAAGCCTGGCACTGCAGCCCCTCCTCCTACACCCATCACGGCCAACTACACCAGCCGACCCTTCTCACCAGAGGGGGCCTCGGTCCCCGAGAGCGCCATGTATAGTGGCCACGACGGCCCGCCGGTCGAGAAGGCGCGTCCGGAGAAAACGGATGCCGTGGCTCGGCGTATGATCGCGAGCGCGCTGGGCGTCAAGGTGCCTAAGTTGACTGAGGAGCAGCGAGCCTACGACAAGGCCATGCGGGAGAAAGAGAGGAAGCGGAGGGAAGAAGAGAAGGTGCGCGAGAAGCAGAGAGAAGAAGAGGCCGCCAAGGCCAGGACCGCTGTCTGGGATGACTGAGACAGCCCGGAGGACCGAAGATAGAGCTGCTCGGGCGAGAATGGGTATCTGTGCTGTGGGATGGGTGTTAGGCTGGGAGCGTTTTGGATATTGGATACTTCGCGCTCTCTCAGCCCGAAAAGCTACGAATATTCAGCGCAAGAGTGGCGGGCTCGCGCCATGTTTCGCATGCACGGTGCAGTGTGCCGTATGATAGGTACTACAATCTCTATGGGTAACCGATTGATTTTATGGTACCTCTGCCTCCCTAGGCAGACAGAGCGAGGGAATAAGCCCGCGTGAGCTACAGTAGGCCAAAGGCTTGTGCGTATCACGCCTGAAGCTGAATGGTTCGCGCAGTTCGCCGTGATAGCTCATTCGATCAGTGGCACCTGCGTCCCCTTCCACGTCAACAGAATCTTATGCGAAAGCTCCTCCTGGCCCCGAGGCAGGTTGTACCGCTTCGATATCCCGAGCCCTCTCAAGCCACAGTCCTCGGCCGCCTGATTCCAGAGAATCTGCTGCGCCTGCCCCATCCTCGTGCACGAGATGTATCCCATAGGCCACGAGCTGTTACCTAGGGCCTTGCGGATCCCAGGAGTGGCTGGTTTGTCCGTCACCAAGAGGCCAAGGACGTCCGGTCCTCGCCACCCGGGTGGTGCCCCGGCGAAAGCACCTTCGAGTTCGCGAATCCAGCTCGGGGAGGCCTTCAGGGTCGCCTTGCACTGCACTAAGGTTCTCAGCGGAGTGGGCGCCGAGGGGACAGTCCACGTCCCGAGCAGGTCGATGCCGCAATCGCCAGCGCGTCCGATTCTCTGGAGGTAGAAGCCGAGCTTGGACAGGGCGGTCGCCACTACATATTCGTAATGTGTTCCCACATAGACGGTTGAGCCTTTGCTGAGCGAGATGCGATCTGCATATTCGAGGAACGAGTGAAGATTGCGATGCTCGGACGAGGGAGGGTCGGGGTAGATCAGGGTCGGGAAGTTCGAGGGCTGAGGTGCTGCGTCGGGCTTCGCCTGACGCGTGCTATGCTCTAATCGAGGAGGCCGGTGCTCATGGAGCTGGCGGCGGGCTGAGAGCAAGAATGGCCGCCCTAGAAAGGGGGCCTTCGTGAGGACACGCATGGCATCTTATTGAGAATGCTCTTTGGCTAACAGAGCCGATGTACTCTGCAGTCTCCTGACGCTTCGTCTTTTTTTTTTGTCTCTCTTCCAGGCGCAATTGCGAACAGGAATCAAGCACGAGAGAGCTTGGCCCACCGGAGCTTGTGGTTGGATCAAGCTTGGAGCACTGCCCCACATCATCTGCCGAGTCGCGACGGACTTAGGCCCGTAGCGCGACGAATCAACCCACTTTCTTTCGTCGAGAGGTGAGTGTTCTGAATCAAGACAACAGTCAAAGCAACGGTCAACCCAAACCCGGCACGACCGAATCCGCCTGACAGGATGGGTGACAGACTCACGCAGCTGCAGGACTCGGTAGACGAGGTTCGTTCTTGGTTGATTGCGCTCTGCCTTCCACGCTTGCTAATCCTATGCATAGTTGGCACAGCAGTTCATTGCGTGCTTTTACTACGTCGAGCGCCACCACGACCTGGAGTTATTTGGGCCAGATGACAAGTTACCGGATCTAAAGCCAGAGCAGCAGAAAGAAGGTACGGCTCACATGGCTCAGATGGAAATGCCAGCGGTGTGCTGACCCTGTGCTGCATCGCGCAGTGGATGACTACCCCCCTGAGGTCTTCCACGCGGGCCAGCTCGAGCTTGCACGGGACCTCATCGTGAAGGAGCAACAGATTGAGCTCTTGATATCGCTCCTCCCTGGCCTCGACAATAGCGAACGAGACCAGCAGCAGTCGATCAAGGACCTCGAGGAGGAGCTCAAGGTTGCCGAGGCACAGCGGCTCGACGCGGTTAAGGAGAAGGATGAGGTTCTGGCGAAGCTGGACGAGGTTGTTCGGAGTATCCGGCGGAACTAGGACATGGAAATGAGAGAGATGGGGACGCACGGCGTATAAAAGGCGGTCACTATGGACGATATGGGCAGCACGGCGATTCATGGCGTTACGGATATTACGTGTTGAGGACGATACCCCGGATACTCTGCGGAATGGACTAAAGGTATGGACTACCATCGACAGAGACTATCTTCTCTGGGTCTATCAGACGAAAAATCTTGGGTTCTATACCGCGGCTCCAGCCGTCATGGCTTCTCCAACCCCTTTACACGAGCAGGGAGGAGATGTGGGTCTCTTCCCTTCAACCCTGTGTGGGCTGAGTCGATTTGAAGAGATGAGGAAAGGTTATCCTTAGCTCCTCTAAGTGCTGGATTTGGAACTTAGCCGCTGGCGTCTTGGGCGGCTTCACACCCTCTTCGACGAGGTGAGCCGTGGTCCAGCCGAGGGCCTGAGACGCCTGGCAGTTGGAGTACGAGTCGTCTGAGTGGAGGGAATACAAGGTCAGCCACTTCCGTCACATTCCCTGTGGCCGGCATCACGTACCAACAAAGAAGCAGTCCTCGACCTTGTCCACTCCGGCCTGCTTCATCGCCTTTTGGAACATGTCTATGTGTGGTTTGCAGACGAGAGGCACTGAGCTGTAGTCGCAATACGTGATGCCTTCAAAATGCTCCTCGATCTCAAGCAGCCGGATGACCCGCTTGGCGTGGGTGATGTAGGCGTTTGTCAGGAGCCAGAGCCTCACCTTGCTGCGGTCAATATCCTCAAGCAGTTTCTTGACCTCCGGCCTCGGCTTGATGACTCCGTCAAGCGGAAGTGCATCGTCGACCTTGGTGTTGTATTCGAGAGGGTCGATCTGGTGATGCCGCACCAATCCCTCAATGGCGAGCCCGTAATTCTTGTAGTACTCTTGGTGTAGCCTGACAGCCTCGTCCCACGGCAGCGAGAGGTGGTCGACGAAGTACTGATCTATGAGATTGGCCATGAGATCATGGACCTTGGCGCCTGGATCCTGTCAGTTAAGGGTAAGAAATCCTCCCAGCCGCCGAGACTGCTCTCTTCGGACTCACTCTTTGGGTAGAGGCAGTTGTCAATGTCGCTGTGCAAGGTTAGGCCCGAGTTCGCAGGGGAGCGATTGACGGGAGACGGTAAACTCACAAGAAGAAGACCAGCTTTGGAGTCTCGGCCCCCGAGGGCGACGGCTTCGAACCCATTCTTTTAGTCTCAGAGTGTCTGGAAATGTACAGATCGGGCCTGCGCAGAACTGCGCTTCGGTACCTGGCTCTCTGGCCTTCTAGGTTCAAGCCCCGGGTGCGTAACAACGATATCGGAGCAGACGACGGCAGTAATGGACAGGTATCCAAGCTTCTTGATCTAAATCTTCCCGTTGAGTACAGAGCGGAGCGAAGTCCAAGCCTGATTATCATAAGATGTGCGATTGTTCTTCAAATCTTGTCCTACGGAGTGCAGTATGTACCCCCCCTGCGTAGTACCCGATATTGACTCATGCCGAAGAATAGAATCGGGTGCCGGCGCCAACTCCAATTCCGTGACGTGCACCGGCCAAACCGGCTTGGCAGGGAGACTCGGCATGGCCCGTGCGTCGCAGCTCCCGCCTCGACGCCTCGTTTCTTCTACGACTGAGGTGGGTCCCGTGCCTCCCATTGAGGCTTCCTCTAAAAATTCCTTTGTTTGCCCAAACCATCCCCGGAAACACTAGGGCATCTATCCCGTCCTAGATTCTTGAGGATTCGCCTCTTTCATTCGTTCTCCATTATAGGGTCTTCACCTCGCAGCACCAGTTCTTCCTCTTGGTTTGTGGTGATGCAGCGCTGGTAAGCGCGACAGCCTCTCCCGCCACCAGTGAAGATGGCAGCGTTGCGAGACCCAGTGGTGTCTTTGACCACGTCTGCTCTGTCCTTTGACGCGTCGTCGCTTACCCAAGATGCGCGACACAAGCTTGAAGAATACAGGAAGATCGTCCAGCTTCGAGATGAAGTGCTCTCAGGCGCGCACCCGCGCATCAAGGCCACGCCGGTAAAACCAGGAATTGATGATGTGTCTCTTCCCTCTTCCAATGCCGTGAGCTTGGTCTCCGCCCCCTCGAGAGCGCAGGGGACCAAGGTCAACGGACATGCAGCCGCGGACAACTCGAGGTCGTACCAGGCCAATGCGCAGAGGGCGTCTGTCGCCGTGCCGGCCAACGTCCCCGGGTTGGGGATGCTGTCTGGCCACCATGCCCCAGACGCGCCCAAGTCCTTTGTTGCGAGCAAGCCTGCGATCAATCCAGTCCTGCTTGAGAAGTCTGACGACCTCATCAAGGCTGAGATCCAGCTTCAGCGACAGAGGCTAGAGCGCGGCCTGAAAGACCAGATTGACCAGAAGCGGGCGGCCGCGAAGGCTTCCCAGCAAGCCCCAGAGCAGGTCTCGGACCTGAACCTCGCCGAGGTCCTGTCGAAAGCGCTGATGCTAGTCCAAACGACCGCTACCAAGCCAACTGACGAGACAGCTGCTAATCCCTCTAACGAAAGCGACTCCTTTGACGATAACACCTTCTACTCAAGCCGGCACGATACCCCCGAGACACCGCAGGTCTCGCGAATACCGAATGAGGTAGAAGTTGAAGATGAGGAGATGCGGGAGGATTCTTACGAGCCTCAGCTAGACTCGCCCCCTCTTGGCCCAGTACCGAACCCACTGGCCGCAGAGCCGCCGTCGCCGACCCGCGCTGCCCCTTCCAGCTTGAATTCTAGTATCCGCCAGCTCGCCAATCCGGCCTCTGGCCTGGGCGGTACGGTGGGGCACTACAACACCATTGCTACGAGCGCCGCCAACAATAGAGCGGGAGCGCTCCAGGTCGGACTGCCTATTGAAATCACGAGCTCGGACGGGAGCGCTCCAGCGAGCCGATCAGAGGAGTCGGGGAACACGGGGGTAGAGAGCGCTGCAAATCAAGGCAACCTCTTTCGGATCAACCATAACCTGCTTGGCCAGGCACTGAGCCGACAAGACTCGCCGGTGGTTCGTGCTCATAATCTCTCTCCTATCGCGCCTCAGCCAGAACATGTTTCCCCCCTCGCTGTTTCTAGGCAGCCGCCTCTCGCCCAGGGAGACGCAAGTGCTCGTCAAGCGACCCCTGCACAGGTTGCCGCGTTGAGGCAGCAAGCCTCCGCGGGTACGACCCCGGAGAGCTCACCTCAAGGCAGTAGGAACGAGAGGAAGAAGAAGAAGAAAAAGAAGAGGGCTGAACGACAAGCTGCCGAAGCTGCTACTCAGTCGCCATGCATCAAGCCCGAACCCCGTTCTCCGTCTCCTTTGAATGCGCCCCCTTTCTCTCGGCCCCACAAGCGGCAGCGGCCAAACCATTCGCAGCAGCCCTCACTGAGCTATGATGAGCCAGGTTCAGCAGGAGGCGGCCGTCGCCCACGCCACAACCTCCAAGGCTCGACCAGGGAAGAACAAGGTTCTAACAACGGCGCTTCCGCCGATTTGCGGTCGCGAGACGCCCCGCAAACGATATACCTTGACGAACCCAGATATGATGGAGGCTATTCTGTTGACCCCAAGCACTCGTACGGCAGTGCCCAAGGGCAGGGTCCCCCCTTTCCTCCATACGGCCAGGAACCTCGCCCAGTGCGAGAGGCGCCGCTCTACTCATACGATCAGCGTGACGGCCCGCGAATGGGTGCCTTACCCGGAGCCGTCCGGGAGCGCTCACGTTCGCCGAGATACGATCGATCGGCCGTGAGCCTGTCCTCCACAAGAGCGCCGACGCGCATCGTGATCGACGAATTTGGAAGGGAGTATATGGAGCCCTCTCGTCCTCCCGCAGTGATCAGGGAGACAGTGGTATCTAGCAGCCGGGTAGGTGAGCCTGAGCTTCGATATGAACGCATTCCCCCCCCCGGCGCAGCCCCGCCGCGGCCAGACACCTTTGAGCAAGACGGCGTGCTCTACCGACGGGTCTCACCAAGCTACGCCTCGGCTCCCCGACGCGTTATTACCCAGCCTGAGACCGTTGCGCCGGATTACCGATCCTACCACGAGCGCGAGTTTTCGGCCCGGCCTATGCTGCCACCGGGCGAGGAATACGGGGCCCCGCGGCCTCGGGTGGTGACGGCGCCACGTGAGTACATTACCCGGGCCGCGAGCGTCCGGCCCCCCGAGGGCGTACGGTACGAGACCACTGTAGGGTACGAGAGAAGACCTTTAGACGAGCCGTTCAGCGAATACATGCCCACCAGACCTGCCAGCGTGCGACCGGCAGAGGGCATCCGCTACGAGGTGCCTGTTGGCTACGAGAGACGCGTGGTCGACGAACCTGTGCGAGAATATGGTTCCCTACGGGCCTCTAGCGTGCGGCCGGCTGGCTACGAGGTTGTAAGAGACTATGGAGTGAGATACGGTAGTGTCCGGCCCGAGCTGCATCGGGAGTATGCTGCCAGCGTTCATCCCGAGCAGGGGAGAGAAGCCATGCACCCCCCGGCCGAGGCTCGCTCGTATAGTGTGCGGCCGTATGACGGCGGCCAAGCTCCCCAAGTCGTTCGTCAGGAGTTCCGGCCTGTCGAGCAGTACTACACCCGGCCTCCGCCGAGACAAGATGAGGAGGTTGTTTACCTTGAGCGCCCTCCACAGGGATCCTATCACTAGTGTCACGGTGGAGTGGGATCCTGAGGGGCAGGGGCTTGGCGCAACTGCCAGACGGGAAAGCAATTGGCGGTGGCCCCCAGCTTGTTGGGAGAAACATTTAGCACTAACAAGAGTGTATGCATGCGACGAGTTGGAGCTGGCTATAGTTGCAGAGCTAGGACGGGACTAGGAGGCTCACGCATGGATGGAGATTTGAAGATTTGAATGGACATGTGGTCCGAGGTGGGTGGCACGTGGTAAAAATGTAGGAGTATTTGTAAGACTGGGCGGGCTTTAGCATCTGGCCGAAGGAGAAAATCGATATAACTGTTCGTCATCCTGCTTGTCGCTGCACTGTGCAGACCCTTCTTGGGACATGTGATACGATTCCCTTGGGATGGGGGAAGGTGCCACATGAATCCTGGAGTGATGGACACCTTTACCGGCCTCTGCCTCACTCTCCTTCTGGCCTGGTCAAGGGACGAACCTCCCTAGCCTCTCACTCCGAGGGGCGCCACCTTAGATCTGTGCTAGCCTGCCCTAAGCCTTTCCGTTGTAACTATCTAGCACAAGCAAAGGCGGAGTATTAAGGCTCAAAGAAAGGGGGGCTGGTGTTGGAAGAGCTTTAATGTTCGGGCCGTGTAGTCCTCAAGTTTCCGTTGCAAAACGCTTTGTGTCGTGGTCAGTACATGAGGTCATGCGGAGCCTTTCTCACTAGGTATGGAGTGCTCCGGGGATGATCAGAGCATCCTATCTTGCTTTGTCCGCCCCGGCCTGGCCACGCAGCAGCTCGATTCAGGTTCCCACAGGACAGGGGCGGGACGACCAGAAGGGACCCCTCCCTCCCAAATAGGAATAGGAAAGGAAAGGGGGAGGAGGAGGGGGAGGGGGGAGCTACAGCCTAACCGCCGGCGTGGGAAACTTTGGTAGAGCTATGGGGATCCCTCAGAGCTGCAGATCTCATCCGGACGCCGATGACACTGGGGCCTGGGTCATTGCTTTGTGTGAGACTTGGGGGCCAGTTTAGGACTCGAGTTACTGAACCCTCCGGCCGAACCGTTTCGGCAAATCTTGACTTATGAGGCGAGGATGGGCAAAAATGTATACGTCTACATCTACGGTGTAGCGAGCCGAGCTAGGTTGCTTAACGAGAATGCACATCTTTTTCCTCACTCGTACTGCGCCCGAGACGAAGAGCTCGGTGGAACCGGCCCCAGTAATAGTAGACGAGGTCGACTACGCCCTGTAGCTAAGGATTGTCAGGGGAACTGGGCGCGCTTATTGGACGAGATCGAGGTAGGCCCGCATCGGTGCCAAGCCACGGACACACGCAGCAGAGCTCCGTGGAGAGAGGGTGGTCCAGTCGACGGCCTAAGTGGTCGAGCAGCGGTGGAGCAGTCCCGGGGTTGGCAGTGGGCCCGAGTGTTCCCTCCCGTACTCCGTAGGACGAGGGATGCTTAGGGGTCTCTGTGTGTCCGGAACCCCGACCCTCGAGCCATCCGGCTATGTAGCAAAGGCCGACTTTCCTAAGCTTGCCCACCCCAGCCGTCGTGCGAGTGTGGGAGAGTATATCGAGTGGGAGGTGTCTCGCTGGGGTTCGTGCAAGATCGCGGTTACGATCCGTGGACGATCCCGCTTGGCATTGCCTCTCCCCTTGCGACTCTCAAGCCCTGGACATTGGTCCCGTTTTGGGGCGAGAGCTGGCTGGGGCGGCGTCTGACCCCCCTCTTCCCTGCTGGATCCTGTCCGTGGTGCAGCAGTTCTGGGGGGGTTGCTCTACACGAAGTGTTCGAGGTTTCCAGGTCCAGTAGGGCGGGAGCTACGGCCAGGGTTTGGGCCCTACCGCAGGCCCCGGCGGGTTGGGGCAAGCAGTTTGGACAAGATGGGACGAGGTTGGCTTGCGTGAAAACGAAATCGGAACCTAAGCTTCGAAACCTGGAGGAGATCGCGCCAGTGCTGGGTGGGGTACTGTGTTGAGATTTTGGGGGGGGAGGTGCTTTCTCCCTTGAGGCAGGACTCCTACTGGAGTATCCCTTCTATTTCCTAGAGCGGACGCCTTGCTGCTCCGTTTATAAAAAGAGGTTGGGCGGACACTGTTGCGACTGCCTATCTAGTCCAAGAACAGGGCTACCGAGCAAGGCATGGAGCAGCGTTTCACGGATGCTATTTTACTCCTCCGACTTAGGGCAACTGTGACCTAAAGGCAGCAGCAGCTAGGACGGAGCAATGAGAGAGGGGCGGGTGTGTCTTTGTCAGCCCTTCGGATGGAGAGAGGGGGACAGCTAAGTTCGTAGACAGAAGGTTCTCGGTGCTTGTCAGAGTCGTCACCTTGCATCGACGGATTTACCGAGGATCCCTTCCCATAGGCTCCTCTCTACGGGTATGGGGAGATGGAGATACAAGGGTGATGTGCTAGATGACAGCAACAAGGCCCCTGAGCCTGAGCCAAGGCCCGTCAGTTGGACCTCCTCTGCCCTGTGCGGCGGCCCTTTCGGCACCCGGACGCTTGAAAGTGGGGGTTACTGGGAAGGTTCTATGTTCCGGGATCGAGCGCGCCAGAACCGGTTGACACTTCGTGTTTAAAATGACCTTGGTTCACTCTTGGATCGCTGCTGGATCCGAGGCCTGGAACGGAGGAGGGGGGCGGGGGTTGAGAATGAGAAATTTGGCCCCCCTCGAAGATCAGACAAGAAGCCAAAACCCTTCGGGGACGTGGCGGAGGCGGCGGACAGATACCGGCAGAAACCTGCTGCTGACGTGCAGGAGTGGACTGGAGTGGATCTGGACGACTGCAATCCAGAAGGTACCAAAAAGGCGAAGGCTCAGGTATGGTGAGACTCCTACCTGGGCCACTTTTTTGTCTCGTCTGTCTCTATCCAAGTCCCCGCCGCCTCTCGGAGCCCTTTTCATCTCCTCCCCCATTGCCTTGAGCAAGTCTTGCGGTGGGAGGGGAAAACCATCGCATGCAGTCCCTCCGTCGTTCCCCTCCCGAGGCCGAAGGACAGCCCACCAGCCAGCGACGAAGAAGGCGGTCCCATTAATTTACGTTGGGGGGGGGGGCCTGTAAATAAGCTTCGTGGGTATGGGCGGGAGGACGAGCGGGGGGAGTCTCGAAACGAAAGGCCGCGAGCTATCGCACCATCTACCGTTGTCGACCTCTGTAAGCTAAGTCGCAGTACGGCTGGGAGATGCAGGCTGATCGGTACGGGACACTTGGCAGCCCTTGCATGCGGGCTTGGGGTTTTCAAGACCTCCTCCGAACGGCGCTGGCGGCTTATCAACCATAGTGCTTGCTCGCGTCCGCCACGCCGCCCGGTGGGCAGCTCGCGCGGGCGGGAGAAAAGGGAGAGCGAGAGCGACAGCGGCGGCATGCGTCGGTGTCTGGGTACGGTACCTGCTGAGCCTACTGTACCTTACGTAGCAAAGTATCCTCACGTCCCAGTTCGGTTGAATATGGGCAAGGGGGAAGATGGTGTACCCAACCATGCCAACATAGCCTTGGGGCAAAGGTCGACCCCTCCCAACAGCTAGGCCCCGGCTCCAGCGGACGCGCGACCTGGAGCCAATTTAAACTGGCGCATGGTGCTCGCTCACCCTGACGCGACACGATTCGTCAGGCATTTTTCGAGGTCCAAGAAGAACGCAGGAGGCAGCAAGCCCGCCTTTGTTGCATTCTGACCTTTTTTCTTTCTTTCTTGTTGCCTTTCGTGGGCTTCTGCCTCGATCGTGATTATGTTGCGGAGCTACCCAGTCATGCCATGCATGCGTCTAGATCTTGGGGTTCGGTCCTGTAGGCACCTATGGAACAGGCCTCCGGAGGCGTTGTGTACAGTAAGTACCCTTAGGCACGTCGCTGCGGGAAAAGCGATCGGGGTCGTCTGACGCGTGGGTCACTTGGGGGGGGAAGGGGGGATGTGTGTGTGTGTGGGTGGGAGGAGAGAGGAGGGGAGAGGAAGGGGCCGACAAGCCAGTGCCAGTTAGCCTCTATCTTAGCTACATACTGTACAAGCAAAGGCAGACAGGAAAATGCAGCCGAGCCGGACGAGAATCGCGGCCAGGCGCCCGCAAAGAGGACGGAGGTTTGTTTGCTTGGCTTGCTTGCTCGCTGGGCCGCGTGACCTGACGGGCTTGGGGCACACTGGATGGAGCGTAGACACCGTGCTTCGTCCTTAGTTTTCGTGTCCAAACATCCCAGGCGCCGGGTGGCCCTGCTTTCTGATTCATCGATGCCAGGCCAGGACCCCCGAAGAAACGAACAATGTGCGGGCAGATGATGGCGTGAGACAACCTGGACGCTGAGCGAGGGCCAAGTATATCCGCAGCACACTTTGGCCGGCGAGATACCTGGAATGGAGACCCACCCAATGTCCCTGGCTTGGGCAGCGCCTGCCCAGACTTGCCAGAGCACTAAGAAACGCAGGTGCAAGCCCACTGGCCCGCCCGCTCACCACAGCGGGCCCAATCCGCTAGCACGGACCAGCGGTCTTTTCCCAAGCCTCTGATCCGCTCCGCAACTTGCCGTTCTTCCCTCTCCATCATTGACTGTTGCTGCTCCCGCTGCACCTTCCACCCTTTTCCCCCCTCCTACTCCTTCGCGAACTGTAGACTGCTGGAAGGAAATCGAGAGCACACGACACCTTCTTCCCCCTTTTTCTTTCCTTCCAGACCCTATCCCCGTTGAGATACCCTTTTTCTCCTTCCTCGAGTCCTTTTCTGCGTTTCGACCCGGCATTTCTCGCTTTCCGTCTCGACCTCGCCGTTTCGTGTCGATTTGTCCTTCTTTTTCCTCGTCCGCCGCCCGAAGCAGTCCAGTGGTCGCCCTCCTCCCTCTTCCGCCTTCCGCCCTTCCGCCTCCCTTCTAGAGTCGAGCTGTGCTTCATTTGAATGCCTTCCTCCGCACCCCTCGCTCCGGCCCCCCAACCATGAATAAACTGGCAAACATGCGTCACTGGTCCGAGAGGATGAGCCCCAACTTCGGCATATCCAGGGCTCCAAACAACATGGGCATGCCCGGCATCGGTCCTCACCCCAAAGGAACTCCCCAAGGAGCACCGCCCTTGACTGCCCCCCAGGCCGCCGACACCCCGATTCATTACTCGTTCAACGTCCCTTTCGCCTCGGACCTCGCAGGCCCCAATACCGAGGACATCCTCCACGCCACCACCGATGCTGTGCTGCGATGGACACACCCGGAGGACGCCGCCGATGACGTGCCCGTGCACGAGCTGCCCGTCCACTCCCAGAACCTCGCCCTGCTGCGCAAGCTCTGCAAGGACATCACCCAGAGTCCGCTTGCCATCGAGGCCCATGTCATCTCGACCACGCCCAAGCACGTTCGCGGCCAGGTCACCACCGTGTGCCTTTCCGGCGCACCCGAGCTCGTCCACAAGAGCCGGGAGACCATCCTTAATGATACACCCCTGGCATTGGTGCGTACCATCCTCGACACATGCGCTTGCATACCAAGCTGCTAACCTCTTGCCACAGCGATGCACCACCGTTGACGTCGAGGGCCACTTGGTCTCAAACCTGACCGAAGGCGAGCTGAAGAAGTCGGTGACAGACTTCCTCGACGAGGTCTCCAAGTTCTGCGGGGTCGACATCTTCCTCCTCGGACCTAAGCTTACCCCTCTCGTCGACGGCCTGAATGGTGACGCGGAGTTGCGTCGGGACCAACGCTGGAGGGTCGCCATTTACGGCGACATCCTAGCTTCGGAGCACGCAAAGACCCGTGTGCTCATCCACATCGACCAATTGGTAGGACTTCCCCGGTGGGTCATGTCTCGTAAGCCCAGTTGCTGACTATGCCACAGCTCGGCCGAATCGTTGATGCCGTGAAATTCGAGCTGTCCCTGCACCAGATTGTCTGTGGTCGGAACCGGAAGAACATCAAGCACATAGAGTCTGCCACCAACACGGCCATCTACTTCCCGCCGCCTGCTTCCCAGATGTACCGTTTTTGCCCGCCCAATGCTCACCGTAGAGATCCGACCGAGGTGTTCATTACTGGAGAGAGCCCCCAGAGCATTGAAATGGCCAAGATGAAAATCCACGAAACGTTGGGCCGTACCAGACTCTACGTGAAAGACGTTCAGCTGCCATCCGCCAAGATTGACACTATTCTCCTCACTCGCATGGATAAGATTCGCAAAATTCTTGAGGCCAACGGCACCTTCATCATGTTCCCCCCGCTGGCGTCGAAGCAGACCACCGTCCGGGTCCAAGGAGTGGAGAATCTCCACGTGGAGCGTACCGTCCGCGAGCTCATGGCCCTGGCTGGGCAATTTTATACCGCCTCGTGGTGGGTCACCCAGCCGGAGACCCGTCAGCTCCCCAACCCGAACGATGTTCGTACCATGCTCGGGGACATTTGCGCCAACTCGGACGCCGATATCTCGTTCGACAAGCTCACTTTTGCCATCACCGGGTCCGACGAGGCTGTCAAGGCTGCCCTCATGGTCATTTCGCAGATCAAATTCGTAGCCCAGTCGCAGTATCAGATTCGTGTCAAGATCGAGCTTGCCAACGAGCATAAAGAGTTTGTCAGCGGCAAAAAGAACGGCAAGATCAACAAGATTATGGGCCAGAGCAACGTGCAGATCATGTTCGACAACTTTGGCGAGTACAATTTCAACATCGACGTACTGGCCCAGAACTACGAATCCATGAAGTCGGGCCTGAGCCTAGTAGAGCAGGAGATGCCCGCTTCCATCTCGTTTCACGTTCCGGACCAGTATCACAAGCGCATCATCGGCATCGGTGGACAGCACATCCAACGCATCATGAAGAAGCATTCGGTCTTTGTCAAGTTCTCCAACGCCATGGATCGTGGTGAGTTGATTCGCCCCAGGCAGCCAGCAAGTACGAACGGAGTGTGCTGACACTAGTGACAGGGGGCATGGGCAGAGAGGACGACGACAACCGTGTCGACAACGTCATCTGCCGCACTCCGGCCCGTAACGCACAGAATCTCGAGCTCGTAAAGAGCGAGATTCTGGAAATGGTCGACCGCGTGGTAAGGGTCTCTGACGTAGCATTCTGAGCAGCCCAGTCTAATGTAATCCACCTTGTAGGACTCCGAGTTTACCTCGCAGATTGTCAATGTCGACCGTTTGTACCACCGTCAGCTTCTTACTCGTCTCCCCGAGATTGAAGAGCTGGAGAAGAAATGGAACTGCAAAATTCTGTTTCCCAGCACAGAGCAGGCTAGCGACGAGGTCACCGTCACGGGCCCACAGTGGCAGGTGCCCATGTGCGTCGACGAGTTCTTGGTAAGACATTCTGCTCACCGCCACATGCTTTGATAGGGTAGAACACTTACATGGGCAATTATAGGGCATGGTCCCCGACAAACATGAACTGGTCCTGGCTCGTTCGGAGCCCCTGGCCGAGTTCCTCCAGGCTGCCGAGTTTGTTCAGAACACTGTTCCAAAGCTGAAGAGCCAGCACGAAGTCGAGGCGACCGTTCAGGAGAACCCCGAGGAACTGACCGAGGATGGCGCTCCCACCGTCTCTCTGCTCTTCACGTTCACCCGCAACAACGCTGGCGGTCTTCGCGATGCCCTTGACTTCCTGCAAGGCCAGTTCGCTACGGCTGGACTGGACCCAACCATTGTCAAAGGCTCGATCCCTCGGCCCAAGTCGGATACGTTTGAGGAGTCACTACAGTACTTTGACTCCAAGCTGCTCCAGCACGCACCGGCCTCCGTCTCGACCGACTCGCCCACGCGGCCCTCGTTTGGAGATGAGGTTGCGCGCGAGAGAAACACGATCTTCGACCGGCTCCGTAAGCCGGGCAGCATGACTTCAATTTCTTCTTTTCTGGATCGCCGCAAGAACAGCTCGCACTCGGCTAATGCATCGTTCTTCAAAGGCTCCAGTAATGTGTCCAAGTCGTCCCTGATTTCGATCGAATCCACCCGGAGTTTCAACGCCGATCGAAACCCATGGAACGACAGCGGGATCAACCTCCCCGAAGAGGAAAACCCGTGGGCCCCTAGCCGTCTCTTTGTCGGAAACGGCAATGGCAATGGCCACCATGACAAGCTGGCGGTGCCGCAACCCGGTGACGCGACGCCGCGCCACCACAACGCCCGACAGTCCGCGGACAGCGGACGTCCGTCCACGTCTCATTCTACCAATTCAGGATACCCCGGTCCCCTCCCTGGACCATCATATCGTTAGATTCCTCGTTATTGTTTCCAAGAGTTCTAGAACCATGGATGACGTTTTCTTCGACGCGAGGAAAAGATAAATACCCTACGGCTGGATATACCCTGGCGTACAAATACCCTGGAGTGTTGTTATGCATTTGGTCGGTTTCGCTGCATTTCCCTCTTTCTTTCCTTACTGCCCTCCTGGACTCTTACCGCCCCTGCACGCGTCTCGGGTTCTCGTCGCATCTTGGGTCTTTCCGCGCCTCATGGCTGGCCTGGAGCGCCACAGGGCGCATGTGCGTGCATTACGACATCACTCCGTTATACCCAACCAGCTCGATCAAAAGCTACGATTTCACGCGACCACAGGAAGCGACAATCCAGATCTGCTCGAGCGCCTGATTTGTCTGGAAGGAGAAGCTATGTTCTCTAAGTTTGTTGTTTTTGAGTTCTTTATGCAAGGAGAAAAGCGGCCTTATACCCAAGCGACCGATGCGAGGGGGATCATTTTTCGCCCACCAAAAAAAACCCCAAAAAACCCCAAAAAAGACCTCCCCCACCGAAAGATCAAAAGCAGCTATTTTTGCGTTGTTTGTTGTCCTTTCCGCGTTGCGTCTGCGTTTTCAAATTTTGTTCTTATTTTATTTTTGGCCTTTAGGAGTGGGGAAGGGGAGAGGAGGGGGGGATAGGCTCAGATCAGTCTCCGTTCTTCCCAGTATCGTCCAGCCAGGAGATTGCGGGCTGGAGATGACTTGGCCTTCGACCTGGGCCAGGGGGCTCGGAGTGGTTTTGGGAGTGTGGATTGCTGCTCGGATATCACGCCAGACTTGGAGCGAAGCTCGACTGGTGTAGACATCTTCTGCAACTTGGGATTGATGGCTAGGACTTGGAACCTACGGCAGCATGGATGGCGATGGGGGTGGATGGTTGGACCAGGGTTTGTGGGTATGAGAGATGGTCGTATACGATGTACGGATAAGTCAAGGTGCTCGACGCAATACAAGTGATACCCCTGGGTTGCGCAACTGCTAGGCCCCGTTTATTTGGACTCCTCTCTGTGACTTCCCCGTGATTCAAAAGTGTGCATGATTTGATTTTGATTTGATCAAGAAGTACGGTGTCAGCCTAGCTCATGTGCTCCCGACCATCAGAGGTGCTGTCCACCGATTCATAGGAACTGGGTCAAGCACAACATATCATATGAAGGCAAGGTAGCTTCCATTCCGATCCTAACAGGGTATTTCACGTCCTTTTTACTCCAACGCCGCCCCGGATAGTATTCATACCCCCCACCTCCCTTTACCCTCCAGGCCAGAAGCCACATAGTCCCCATCATGGAATCACGCCGCCGAGGCGTCTTCCTCCTGCCTCAACCCAGCATACTCTGTCCCCTGGTTCGCGGTGCTGAGGCGCGCGCAGAGGCTCAGTAGGACAACCGTTTCCGTCGCTGCGTAGTGGTTGAGGGCGTCCAGCAGGATCTGCAGGTGCCTACTAAAGTTGTTTTCCCACTTGCGGATCACATCAAACAGCTCAGCGATGCGGGCTGACTCGTCCTTGTCGTCCCGGGAGCTGGAGGTCGAGTCTCCGTGCTGGCCCTTCTGAGCGCCTTTGATGGCCTGGTAGTGCCGCCACTGCTCGTCCGTCATGGTTGATGGCTTGACAGTCCCGCTCAGGTCCGGGTCAGCCTTCTCAAGCTCGCGTGAGAGCCAGTTCGTGTAGGTAGCGAAGATTGTGCACGTCTGCATGAGCTTGGAGTGGATCTAGAAAATAGTATAGTAAGCAAGCCGGCCGAAGAAGGCGCTACGAGGAACTTGGTATGAACGTACCCTGAGGAGCTTGCTATTGGTTAGCATGCACTCCTTCAAGCAAGTGTCGAGGAAATCCACATGGTCCTTCATCAACTCGTCCACCGTGCGAGAGGGCCCCTTGACGTCGGAAGCGGGCCCGTCTTTCTCGTCTTCTTGCTGCTTCAGCTTGGCCATCAGGGCTTGCCAGTTCGGCTCGATGACCTCGGCAGTGCAAAAGTAGAGGAGCTGCTGGACAAAGACCAACATACGTGCTCGGAGGGTCCAGACGCGACGCTTCCATATCTCGAGCCGGGACGATGCCGAGCTACGGTGCACCCAGATGACGCCGCGCGTGTGCGTCTGCCAGGTGGTCGAGAGCTGGGACTCCAGGTAATGGAGCGACAGCAGGTACCGGAACAGAGCCTGGTACCGCCACACCGTCTTGCGGCTGACGACGAGCGATACGGGGAAGGGTACCGCATAGTCGAGCTGGAGCGACGTGAAGCCGATGGCATTCTTGTCGCTCTCGACGGGGTTGTTCGCAGTGACAGGCTGTAGTGTCTCGCCCTGGTCGATGCCTGTAATGTTGACGACACGCTGGAGGGATTTGAGGAGAGTGATCTCGTTCATCTCAACTTTAACGTCTTCCTTGAATGGGTCGAGCGAGACGATGGTTCCGGGCTGGCGCAGTACCAGGTCGAGCAGTGACTGAAGCTTTCCAGTATTAACGGACTTGACAGGCTTCCGCAGCTCGGACGAGCCGAGCTCGAGGAAATACGAGAAGTAATCTGAGGGGTCCAGGAAGAAGTAGTGCTTCAGAGACCGTAGCCGCGCTGGCAGCGCGTGGGAGGTGAGCAGCAGCTGCATTAAAGACTCGTTGGCATGCGCGTAGGCATTGTTGACATTGTCCAGGAAGCGGTTGTCGTCAAAAGACACGGGCACGTCCTTGACTTCCTTGCTTACATCGACGCCTCCGCACTCCCGGACGACGTTCAGATACTTGCCCGCAAGCAGAACCTTTTCTTTCAGCGTTTCCAGCTGGGGCGGGATGTCATGGTCCCTGATCGTATATCGCCTCTCCCAGTACTCGTCCGTGTAGTCCTCCTCCAACCTCTCCCGACGGATGCTCTTTTGCTCTTTGATCAGAAACTCCGAGTGCGGGTCGTTGATGCCGCCATGGTGCAACCATTCATTCAGCATAACCATGTACGGTCGACTAGCATCCCTGAGCAGGGTCGTGAGCAACGCCCTGGCAGCTGGGTCGCCGGACATGAGCTCAAGCCGCTTGGTGACCAAGCCAATCACAACCCCTCCCTTGGAGATCTTCTTGCCTGTCATATTGCCGGGCATCAGGTTGTTATTCTCTCGCAGTTGTTCCAATATGTGGTCGTAATCGTCGCCGCTGTCGCTCGATTCGTCTGTCTCATCGTCCAGCAGAGCGTTCTTCTTCAGAAGTTCGCGCGCGACGGCGTAGAGCTGAAGCATCATCTGGCTGGTGGGCAGAACGTGGATGTTGAGGACGTGTAGCGTGAACGAGTCGTTGCTCAGGAACTGGGTCTCGAGCTGGGCGATCATGACGAGGTACTCCTGGAGAAAGTTCCTGATGGAGGCACACAGCGCGTGGTTGACGGAGCCGAATTCCTCCCTACTCTGGACGTCGACAAAGGCTTGTAGCGCCGAATAGTGTGTCGCCATCCGCAGCATAGACTGGGTGAGGTCATACAGGCTCGGATCGAGACCAGGGAGTATCCTCCATTCGGGGCCGGATAGCCTATCTCGCTCCTCGCGTGGGTTGTACCCCTTGGCGAACCGTATGTATTGGCCTTCAAATCCCATGAATACGAACAAGAGATCTTCAAGGATTACCGCTTCCTGCGCTGCGAGGGACAGTTCATGCAATGGTTTGGGCTGCAAGGCGGCCGGCGCGGTTGAGGCCAACGGCGGAACGGATATCCTCGACGCCAACGGCGCGGATGTGTGCGGTAGAAGGGTCGCCTCGGGTTCCCACGGGGCTGTCGATGGTCTTGTCAGCATGCATGGTCTTCCCGGGCTCATGGCCCAACTCGTGCGGTCGTTTGTCTGCAGTAAAGTACCTTGGGGAGGAGCCTCGGGCCTGGGCTCCCTGGGCCGCGGATCCGCCGCCGCCCTCTGCTTCGCTCCATCAGCTGCCCTCGGTTTCTCGCTCGGAGCGCTTCTCCTCTCGGGGCTCCTGGTACGCGTCACCAACGTCTCCTTGGTCGTCACCTGCACCCTCTCGGTCCTCCGCTCTTCCACGGCCCTGCTCGCGGGCCTGAAGTTTCCCGAGGCCGACCGCTTGTGCGATGTACCGGACGTGCCCGACTGAGGAGACGGCGCATGCCTCCTGGCGTCTGTCTTCTCCCTGAAGCTGTCCTGACCTGTCATGCGGGGTCGCGACGTTCCCTTGTCGGCAGTTGTAGCGCCATTGGTGGACCTCTTTTCCGCGTAGGTCGATGTTCTGATACCTGAAGACATAGTTGCTGTCTACATTTGCGAGGCTCGGGCTGCGCAGATGGGCTCATTGGTGGGCGGGACTCGGCCCCGTCGATCGGGATGGAGGAGCGGATATTTTTTTCTGTTTAAAAAAAAATTGATGGACGGCAGCACCGTCAAGTAAACGGAGGAGGGGAATAGTAAGTGGGAAATGGATGGGCCAAGTCGCGGGGTCCATTATTTACGACGCGTTCCCCATAGAGGCTCTACCGGCCGGCTCCAGCTGCCTGCCTGCCCTGTGCGTCGTGCGTCGTCGTGCGTCCATCCTTTAACCCTAACCCTTATAAACAAAGCTCTGCCTCTAGCTCCGGCGAGGCTACGGAGCTGGCTGGCTGACGACGGTCCAATGCTTGCCTAGAGCTCCCGGACGGCCTTACCTCGACTCTCTTCCTCAGCATCCCACTCCAAATAACCCTCGATCCGCGCCGCCCCCCCGAACACTTTGCATCTTCGGAGCAAACAGCAAATACTACAGCGTATTATTCATTTAATCGAGGCTACTTCCTCACAACACCGCCAAGATGTTTATGGCAAGGTCTGAATACGGTCAGTAGCCCCAGGGCCAACCCCAGCTCCCTCCCCTCCCTGTTCTACCGAGCTTGACAGCTAACGATGACGAAATAGATCGGGGTATCAAGTAGGTGATTCTGTGCCAACGCGTCTCTCTGCTTGCTACGAGCTCTCTCCTCTGCTCACGACACAATGATCCCTTCTGCCGCCGCCGGACATCGCTGCAGGCACGACCCAACCTCCTCCGACCCGTTGCTAACCAGAAGCTCTCAGCACCTTCTCCCCGGAAGGCCGTCTCTTCCAGGTCGAGTACTCCCTCGAAGCCATCAAGCTCGGCAGCACAGCCATCGGCGTCGCCACTTCGGAGGGCGTCATCCTAGGCGTGGAGAAGCGCGTGACGTCTACGCTCCTCGAGACCTCGTCCGTCGAGAAGATTGTCGAAATCGACCGGCACATCGGGTGCGCCATGTCGGGGCTGCAGGCTGACGCCAGGTCCATGGTCGAGCACGCCCGCGTCGAGTGTCAGAGCCACTCGTTCAACTTCAACGAGAAGCTCCGCGTCGAGAGCTGCACCCAGGCCATCTGCGACCTCGCCCTCCGCTTCGGTGAGAGCGCTGACGGCGAGGAGAGCATCATGAGCCGCCCCTTCGGCGTTGCTCTTCTGATCGCCGGCTACGATGAGGACGGCCCGTCGCTGTACCATGCCGAGCCGACCGGCACATTTTACCGGTACGACGCCAAGGCCATCGGCAGCGGTAGCGAGGGAGCGCAGGCGGAGCTGCAGAATGAATACCACAAGGTGCGCGGAGACCCATGGTGCAAATATTGAGGGAGAAGAAGCGAGAACCGGGCTAACACGATGACACAGTCCTTGACCCTCACGGACGCCGAGACGCTGGTGCTCAAGACGCTAAAGCAGGTCATGGAGGAGAAGCTGGACGCGAAGAACGTGCTCCTGGCGAGCGTCACGAAGGAGAAGGGATTCAGAATATACACCGACGAGGAGATGGCCTCGGTGGTCGAGCGGCTTCCGGCAAACTAAGGTGTTTTCGGGAACCAATCTTGCTGGTATTGTCTACCATGGGTCGGGCGAGGACGGAGGACCGGGACCGGGACTCAAAACTAGAGCGCCGTTGGCGATGGTGCAACGGCAAAGGGAACATTCTACGCAGGCGTGCAGAGGTTTATCTCGTACCTAGAGCTCTCAAGCCGAGGCTTCTTCTCTTGCTGATTACGAATATGTACCATTACTTGTAGAACAGTACCGGGTCGACCGAGAACTTCGCACCTTGACTGGAGGCCGTACGGACAACAAGGCGCTCCGCTTTCCCTCCCATATCTGTGACCGGTTTGAACAAAACGCCCTTCCCCTTTTTGTGTCGTCTGTGTACCCACCATCGCACGACGCCCTGGTAGCCAGCGCAGCCCGCGCTCGTACGCCTACACGCTTACTCATAGCTGGCCGGGCCATTATCCAAAAGCCTCCCACTCTGCATCATACACCCTAGTAAGAGGAACACGGCCATGGACGACAAGGCACCCCACGCCAAACCCCTATTCCCGCTTGTTAGTCAATTGTCATCCTGCAGCACCAAATTCTCCAGGTCCTGCTCCACGCCGAGGAGACCGAGAGCGTAGTGTGCGCGTTCTGTCTTAGCCAGCACCACGCGGTTGTTGTCGCCATCCACCTCCTGTATCCGCCGGTCGATACGGCGTGGGTTCGCCCACACCGAGGGTGGGTACTGCTTCTCCAGCTCGGGCGGCCGCTGATATGGAGGGCCACGGCCCATGGCTGCCGCCTTGGTCCAGGCGGACTCGCACCCATTGGCGATCTGCCGTGCCGACTGCCAGCCCGTCAGCCGCGCGATGTGGTGGAGGCGCTTGATGGTCCAATGCCGCTGCGGCATGGTTTGGAACTGGGAAGCAGCATGTCAGCAGAGAGCAAAGGAGAAGGGTTCATGGAAGGGCCCGCTCACCTGGATAGCACAAACGAAGAGGCATAGCGAGCTCTCGATAAGTGCTGCTCCCTGGAGCGTGCTCACGGCCGGAACACCCTCCAGGTCCTCATGCACACCCGCCGCGATGCGCCCGATCTCTAGGGCCCATGGCATCGTCTGCTTCGCAGCCATGCCAGCCGCTACCATGGCGATAGGAGGCATGGAGGGGTGTGCACGGTAAAGCGCGATCAAGCCCATGTAGTAGTTCATCCAAATGCCAGCGATGCTATAGGTCCGATATGTCTGGCTGGGCCCAAACGGCGTCTGCTCTGGAAGGGACAAGTCGGGCCCGAGGGGTTCGAAGTCCGCCCCTAAGTGCGCGCGAAAGATCTCAAACGCATGCCGGATGCTCTCCCACTCTTGCAACGCCGCCACCGTGCTCGCCTCGATGTCAAGGTCCTCCATCACATCGCTGAGCGGCGGCGAGTGTTCGCGCGGCGGGCTGAAACCCGTCGGGACGGCAACATTGGCATTGGCGGGCACTAAGCCCGGGAACATCGGGGGGGACTGGCCCGGTCCGCCCGGTCCTTTCGGCGCGTTTGGATCCGCTTTTTTGGCCTTGCGCTTGCGGGAGAGGTCCCGGGAGGCAAAATTAGCCATGCGGCCGAGGAGGAGCATGAGATGATCAAAGGTGCCGTAGCTAGAAGGTGGCGGTGAGCTTGGAGCCACGAGGGGGGGGGACAGTCCGGTCGTAAGGCTAACTTACATGGCGTCTAACCTAGCAAATGGTGCTCGAGGCGCGCATTGTGTCCAGAGTTCATAATCCATGCTAGGATGGAATTGTTAGCATCGACATCGCAGGGTTCGATTGCATAGAGTGCAGCATACAAGAGTTTTGCGCCACCCAAGACGCTTTGGTACACATCCATCTTACAGTACCACCAGAATAGGTCGCTTAGGTGCTCATATGTCTCGATGTCACGCTCCGTATAGCGCCTATGCGAAGACCGGCTCCCGTAAACCTGCCCAAAGTCGTCGTAATTGACACTGTGTCCCGTCAACTGACTCAGGAGGGCCGTATTGACCATATCGATGTCGGGCATGTCCGGTTGTGAATATGAGAAGCCGTCGTGCTGCATCTGCTGGAGCCGGGATTCTTGCACCTGTCGCCGGTGCCTCCGCTTCAAAGCGAGGATGTCTCTGGTCATCTGCCTTAGGGGAATCTCTTTCAAGATGGCTCTCGCTCCCCACATGTGCTTGCACCATTTGTCGTGGTCCGAGTTCCAGACTTCGTAGAAGCCAAGGAGAAGGGTGGCTGCCAGTGTCGCAGGTTGTGTCCGCCTGGTCGTACTCTGGTAGTTCTTTGCGAGCCTTCTCAGGCTTAGATGGTAGTGTTTCATGGACGCCGTGGGCGGCATGTTGTGGAGCTTAGCCATCTGCAAGCTCCCCAGGGCCAGAATGGCTTGGAGCAGCCCCGGGTGGTTGAACGCGATGATGGGGAAAGTATCTATACCACGGTCAGCGCTTGGGGAACGAGATATGGCGTGTGGGTGGGATTACAGGTCCAAATATGTTGGTTCGTCTTCGGGACCGGCTGGCCTTGAAATAGGGGGGCGGAATCGAAAGGGTGTCTCTCATATAGAGACATGCTCGGCGCAGTCACGTTGACAAAGTACCAGAAAATAGACGCAGTTTGTGCGTCATTCAAAGGCGAATTCGACGATGACGGCGAATACGTCTCGAGCATGTTCTCATCCACGGATCCGGTGTGAGTCCGCACATGCGTGGAATATACGTCCACGGGTTCAGGCATCCGTCGAGCAACTTGTATTCCGAGGTCGTTCGACTTGAGGTGTTCGGCGACAATCATATCGTTTAGTATCTCTTCATCTTCAGACTCGGCCATGGAGGCTTCGTCATCCGAGTGCCAGTATATCAACCCGTCCGAGGCGGCGCTCGCGGACGCTGCCGGCTCTTCCTCGACTGGCGTCGGTAGGGAACCATGTCTCGAGCCCTGTGACTGCCAGCGCTCCGAGAGGGGGGATAGCTGCTCATATCCGGCGCTGCCATTGCGGGTCTGGGTGGGCGATATAATGTTGTAGAAATCTTGCTGAGGGAACTGCGGGTGGAATCCTCCTACGCCAGAGTCAGGAGACAGCATAAAAGGCGACTGGCCCATCTGGTGCTGGGGACTGAAGGCAGTAGGGCTCTGGCTCGATGCAGCAGACCCCGGCTGTCCCGAATACGGCTGGAACGGCAGGCCCCCCGTAAAGTCCACGGATGGCGGCTTCGGTGCAATGGCGGGCAGTGGCCCAGGATGAATCTGCACTTTCGGGGCCTGAGGCGGAGGAGGGATAGGGACCTGGACCAATTCCGGTGCCTGAGCTGTGAACACGGGATGGTGCCCGAAGAGGGCTGCATGCTGGAACGAATTCAAGGGCTCCTTGAAGGTAAGTCGCTGGGTATAACCCTCACATGGCCGCTTAGACTTGATGCAGTTGTTACAAGTCGGCTTTCCTTCGTCGCACTTAATCCTTCGCTTCCGACAGGCTATACAAAGAGAGTTAGGAAGATCAGTCACTCGCCTCGAAAGCTTAGGAGAATACAGGAAGGGGGTGGGAGCGCGTCGTCGCGACCTACTCAGACAGCCAGTCTTAGTCCGCTTCCGTGCGGCGGCCTTCTTCGGCGCAGGGTTATCTTGATCGCCGCCTCCGCCAGGGCCAGTCCCCTCTGGGGAGGGCGAGCCGGGGAGACTCGACTTGGATGGCGAGCTGCCTCCTGGAGACAACTGGACCGGATCCATGGTAACAAGGCAGTGAGTCTAGACAGGCGGTGGGTGGAAATGCTTCGTCAAGAGACCTAGGCGGAGGCGGTTCCATCAAAGCAATGCCGTGTAGATGCTGCGGGGCCCCCATACATGACCGGTCTCCGGCTCGAGCAGATTAGCGGACCGCGCTTCCCATCGACGGAGAAGGCGCCTCGAAGACAGATACGTCCAGGGCAGAGCCGCCCACGAGTTCCTACGCGGCTAAGACAGTGGGCGCCGAGGATTTTGTGAGACAGAGCAGAGAGAGACAGCAAGGTTCGGCCTTCGCGAGAAGACAGGGCTCAGAGGCTTGGTTAAGCCAGACTAGGGGATGCAGGTATACGGGGGGCGCCTGGTATATAAGCGAAGGGAGCTGGTAAACAGGACTGAAACAGGGCCGTGTGACGCGAGCGCGAGAGAGTTGATGGCGCTGTGCACAGCTAAGAGGGTGTAAGCTTTGGTTGTTGGTGGGTGCTGGTGGTACACGCACACTAGGTGCACGTTGCGGAGCTCGCGGCCTCGTCGGTGTAGGTGTGGCGCCCACCTAGCAAGACCTCCTCCGGACAGGCACAGGACCTTGGGCCAATGAACGAACCGACCGGGCAGGATCGGACCAAAAGCTGGTGCAGCGCCTCCTTGGAGGGGGGAGACGATGAGCAACACCCTTGTGCAAAATGCAAAGCGTTTAAACGGCGCGCGCGCGCTTGCCCTTCGGTCTATAGTTGCAGGTGGTAGTGGTGGTAGTGGTGCTGTGGTGGTGGTGGTGGCGGCGCCTATGAGGGGTCGCCGAGGCGAGCCGTGGATCGACACAGCGCAGCATGCAACTACAGCACGCAGGGCTGGAGCTGTGAGCTTAATCGAGATCGCCGGATCGCGGCACTCGCTTCCGTTCTGGTGGCGCTGGGATTGATATAATAACGTTTGACAAGCGGCTGCGTTTGTTTGGCCGTAGAGCTAGGTGGGCCGAGTTCCTTAGGTCGTTCTGTCGTCGCTGGAGTTGGAAAAAGGTGACCGGCGACCAGAGAGGCTGGAGGCTGAGAGTCTAGTCCAAGTCCGGGTTCGGGATTGGTGCTGAAAAGAAGCCCCAAGGCCGACCGACACGGGATGGTCTAGAAAGACAATCACAGAGTGGTTGCTCACGCTATTACTGACAAGCCTCGAGGAGAAAGAAATAAGCAAAAAAGGGAGAAGAGTAAAAGGGGGGGGAGGGGGGCATCCAATCCTAGTAGACGGTGTTGGGATAGCAAAAGACGCAAAGACGACGTGACGGCACGAGGAGGCGTTAGCAATGTCTGGGGGGGCGGCAAGACATCGCGTGGAACCAACTGCCAGAGGTCGAGCCCGGGAAAGTTGGTGGGTGGTGGGTGGTGGATGGTGCCGAGGCCAGAACCACAAGGTGTCGATCGAATGCACGATATGAAGCCAGAGTACGGCTATGCGCTTGGGTATTGTAGGTAATTACACCGCTAGGCCGGCGTCGAGTGCCGAAAACGGGTGCGGAGGGGCACCGCAAAGAGCCCAGCCATCACAAATTGACGTTGGCTACCCCAGCGCCAGCGTGCAAGAGGCGCGCTAAGAGGGCCAGCAGAAGCAAGGGAGCCACAATGCATTCAGAACGAAGCGTGGCTCTTAGCTCCTTCCTTAGCCCCCTTTTTTCATCACTCTTTTCATCACTTTTTCGTCACGCTCTTCAACCTCTCACTTTCGGGCACGTCCCGCCAATTCTCGCCTGCCGTGAGAGCGTAACAAAAAAGCCCCCCAATATGTAGCACCCTAGCAATGTCCAGGGTTCAGCTCGATGCGTGCGCCTTTCACAATCCATGCTCCTGCCCTTAGCACCTAAGCTTCTAGGGAAGTGACGGCACCCCCAGCACAACATGGGGGACAACTTCGACCTTTATCATGTGCTGCTCCCTCCTTCAATTACCGGACCGAGATTGGTGCCAAGATGCATGTTTCGTGGGGTGGGAAGCTACACTCCCCCCCTGCTGCCCCTGCGCCTAAGGAGGTAGGTAGGTGGGGGAGGGAGGGGCAGAGGGCGAGAAACTCCAACCACAGCACCGAGCCGCGAAAATGCCCGCAAAACTGAATCGCCGGAGCGACCATCACTGTCCTACCCAACCCGCGGCTGTGTGACGCAAACTACGCATCCTGTAGGTCTCTCGAGTCTGAAGCTGCGAGACTTTTCGCAAATGAGTGGCGATGATTTGGAATGGTTGGAATGATTCCGTCCCTCAGCACCCCTTGGCTTGCCTGGCCTATGCTATGTACAGCCGGACCAGCCAGGATCGCCCTCCTTGGGCTTGAGGAGCAAGGATAGCGAGAGATCTAGCACTCCCGTAGATCTCTAAGCTAGCTGTGGGGCTGGACCTGGAAAGGGGGTGTGGTTGAAGATGGGTATGGGCGTCCTTGCTTTTTCCAGGCCTGGCTGCTTTCTGGTCCAGGTTACACGTTCAAAGTGCTCGTACACTGGACGCACCTTGCCATGCCCGCAGAATCAGAGGCGGTGCCGCTATATAAAAAGACCATGGCGAAGAAACGCTTGCGCATATGCTGCAAGCGCCCTTCCTAGGGAACGATAGACCATTGCAGGCGCCGGTGAGTCCAAGGGATCTTCCATGCCCAGCTTCCTTGGCGTCACCGATGAGCGTGGGCGAGGTAACCAACCGTCTACATAGCAGGATGAAGGGCTAGCCTCACCGGACAGAACTGAGAGAGCGGCGCACTGTATGTGTGGAGCTTGCGTTCTAGCACAAGACTTAGGGGTGGTGCCTCGGCTCTCCAGCTGTCCCCACGCTCCCAAATCGTACAAGATGTACTGTTATGCGCCCCCATCGCCGAGCGGGTATCGGTGACAGCGAATAGCAGGAGGTCAGCCAGTGGCATTGTTCTCTAGCCTCGTCGTGGACGGGTGGCTGCGAGATCTCCAGCCAATGCTGAGACAATCGATGGGTCTGGCAACCTAGGGGAGGGGGACACGACGCTACTGTGGCGAGCGAACTCAGCGAGGTCTACCCACGGGTCCGAGACATCCATATCTAGAAGGTGCTTGAGAGATTTCTATCGTCTGCTGCAGAAGGTTCTAGGCGCCAGTCTGTCGGCATGCAGCAGGGCCGCCGCCAAGGTGGTACAATGCCTTCTGCCTATCGTTAGATGGCGGAAGCGATGCCCGCGCCATAGCCCCTCGACCGAGAGGGCCGCAGAAAGATGGTTGGAGGGGTGCCTACGTCCGCCTTCGGGATGGTCTTGATTAGGGCCGAGAGCACAGGCCTGTGGTCTTATGTGCGACGTCAGAAGCAGGCGAACAACAGCATGGGCATTCTCCTTTGGTGGAGGACTTGCGGACGTTGTGTTGCACCGGGCCTCCTTCCCCTTCCTCCTCTACTACCTACCAGGCATCATCTTGGGGCCACAATGAGCCCAGGGGGGGGGCCGCAGGTGCCTGTAGCCGGGGCCGCGGAAGGTGAAAGACAGACCGAGGGATGTGGTTCAGAAACATGCTATGCATGGCAACGCGGATCGGCACCCAACCGTAGCACGCTAGGTGAGTCCTGTCTCATGGATAGGGAGGCATGGCGCCGTCGTGGTGCTGTGGTTATCTGCCGAAAGAAACCCAGCAGCGGCCACGGCAGGTACGGTTGTCTGTTTAGGATAGATAGCTAGCTTACCTACTACCTGAGGTAGAGATGCCTTGTCCCGTCGGCATCGGTAATTGAGAAGTTCCCAGGAGGATATCTACATAACGGGAGGCTGACGACTCCGCGGGGTCCTTCATCTGGGGTTCGCGGAAGGAGTAACCAACGTGGTAACTATAGAAAGCGAGGTGGGATACGGGGAAACCGCCGGCAGCTGGTGCCCCGTCACTCAATGAGCGCCGGGCCGGGAGGAGCATCGTTCCGGCTTGTGGTGACTTTGGCCCCACAAACCCCGCGCCCCACTCCGTCTCCACTTGAGCAGTTGAGCACGGTGAGCACCTACAGTGTACCCCACTAAAATTTTCAACCCGTTCTGCTCATAGTTCAGCACCGACTTTTGTTTTTCAGAAAGCTTCTGTGAGCCGAGACGCACAAAACGCTCGAGCCGAGCACCCACACCACTCACAATGTTTTCTGTCAAGGGCTGGAATGTGTCAGCCGACAAGCTGAAGACCGAAACCGCAAGCCCATCGGCGTCCAAGAAGCGGAAGAGGACCGGCACCGAGAGCAAGAAAATCTCGGCCTCACATATCGGCGGCCTGTGGGAGAAGGTCATCGAGCACAAGGAACCTCAGGAGCGCAATGGCTCCGCTCGTGCGGCTAAGGCGGACAGAAAACGCCAGAAGCTAACCGATGGCTCTCCAAAACCACTGACAAAGGTTCAGGACGGCAAGCCTAAGGAGGGCAAGAAGGAGAAGAAGGCCAAGGACAAGAAGTCCAAGGACAAGAAGCCGCAAAGCGACAGGGACGAGAAGGACGACGGTGCAGTTGAAAAAGATGACGAATGGGGTGGTATCGAGGACCAGCCTGCCACCGAGGCTCGAGACGAGACTCCGAAGGAGAAGAAGCGCAAGGACAAACGGGCTAAGGACGAGCCCAACAGCTCCCGCAGGGAGACAGCCTCGCCTCAAGCAAAGAAGGAAAAGAACACCAAAGGTCCTGCGGAGACGGCCAAGCCCGCGCCTCCCAACCCCGCCGTCAAGCTCACCCCCCTCCAAGCCTCGATGCGCGAGAAGCTCGTCTCGGCCCGCTTCCGCCACCTCAACGAGACGCTTTACACGCGCCCCTCGGCCGAGGCGTTCAAACTGTTCCAAGAATCGCCCGAGATGTTCGGCGAGTACCATGAGGGCTTCCGGCGCCAAGTCGAAGTGTGGCCCGAGAACCCTGTCCTCGGCTACATCGCCGACATCCAGGCGCGCGCCAAGCAGCGGTTCCCGCCCAAGGACCGCACCGCTCCCGGCGCTGTCATGCCCCTACCTCGCACCCAAGGCACCGCCATCATCGCTGACCTCGGGTGCGGCGACGCGGCACTGGCGGCGGCGCTGCAGAAGGTTCAGCGGAAGCTACACCTAGACATCAAGAGCTTCGACCTGCAGACGGGTGGGTCGCCACTCATCACGCGGGCCGACATTGCCAACCTGCCGCTCAGGGATGGGAGTGTCGACATTGTCGTGTTCTGTCTCGCGCTCATGGGCACTAATTGGATCGACTTCATCGAGGAGGCCTACCGCGTGCTGCACTGGAAAGGCGAGCTATGGGTGGCCGAGATCAAGAGCCGGTTCGTGCAGCCAGGGAAGCGGAAGGTGGTGGAGCACAGCGTGGGCAATCGCAGAAAGTTGGCTGGCCCGGGCAAGGCCGGGAAGAAGAGCGAGAGCGGTGCGGCCGAGGATGCGTCGAACGCAGACGAACTGGCCGTGGAGGTCGACGGTGCCGACGACCGCAGACAGGAGACAGATGTGTCAGCCTTTGTCCAAGTCCTCCAGAGGCGGGGGTTTGTGCTACGCGGGGAGCCCGACGAGGCGGTAGACCTGAGCAACAAGATGTTCGTCAAGATGTGCTTCATCAAGGGCGCCCCGGCGACCAGGGGGAAATGTGTCGACCAGTCTAGGATGGCCACTGCCGCCGCAGCCCAGGGCAAGGCGAAGAAGAAGTTCATCACAGAAGGCGATGAGGACGAGATCACCCCGGCCGAGGAGGCAAAGTTCCTAAAGCCATGCGTGTACAAGATTCGATGAGACACCTACGGATGGCATCTTGTATCTCTCTTAGCACTGCAGCAGGAGTCGACGACTTATCATTGACACACATAGCTATTGCGAATTACAGCCAAATGAGGCAATGGCGAGACCAGCAACGCCGTGCAAAGGCTACTCCACAGATGGTTCCAGTGCTAGATGAGTGTGTAATGTGAATAATGCGTCCTTGGGAGTTGCCTTTCCGGTCTCTGTCTTGTCCCTCCTGTCCTATGACGCCCCTCTAGCCCGAATTCTGGATTCCCCATCCTCGTGCTGCCTTTCCCCGATTGCTAATGCGCGATCCTTGGCTAGATAAGGACGCTGCCCTGTGCTATGCGATTTGAGATCATTATGAGCCGGCCAGCTGACGCCCTTGGTGTCCCATCCTTCGAATATCCTTTTTTTTTTCCTGATTTGTGTATCCCACAAAACTGTGGCGACGAAACATCCGTGGCGTTCTTCAGTCCTCAAATATGAGACCAGCCGCCCACTCGACGTTGCCACCGGTGGCCTCCAATGCCTGGATCGCCTTCTGCTCAGACGCCCCAAGCGCCTTAAGCTGGTCAATGTGCTCCCTTGGAAAAGTTGGGCGCGCGGGTGCTGGTGCAGGATTCGACGCCGCAGGCCTGCTGCCAGACGCCTCGGCAGTTCCGGGGGCGGATACAGCGCCTGAACGCTGGCCAATGGTAGTACCGGCGGGGCCAGGCACTTTGGGCTCCTCCTCCAGGGCCTCCTCGGTCTCCTTGGGGATGTCCGCCTCGCCGAGGAACGCCACTTCAACGCCCTGGATGATGAGCTTGTCCTTGGTCAGGTCAACACACGCCTGATGTCTCTTGAGCATGTCTAGGCCGAGTAGGAGCTCGACAGACTTGCCCTCCATGACGGTGAAGCTGCAAGGGAGGAACAGGGTGCCGATCTTGATCTGAGCTGTGTGCACGCGGCCAATGATGGTGGCGGTGCCGACGCCCCGAGCCACGCCGGCGAACCGCGTGTCGATCAGGCGCATGATGCCGCAGGCGTTGGCGCAGGCCGGGCTCATGATGGTGGCCTGGGCGCCCGTGTCCACCAAGGCCTTGACCTTGTGGCCGTTGACTTCAACGTCGACGTAGAGCAGGTGCACGCGGCCGAAGACTGCGAGGCGGTTAGTGCTGAGCTTCCTGGCAGAGTGTCTCGAAATGCACGGGGAAGTTGCCTACCTTCCGGGTTATGTTCCATGGCATTTTGCAGATTCTCCATCACCCGCTCTTGCCTTATAATCTCGGCAATCTTGGCCTGTGCCTCGGGGTCGAAAGGGTCCGCATTCAACAGCTGTATCTGTCGCTGGCGCTCAGCCCGCGCTCTCCGATCGTTCTCCAGGCTCTGGGCGTAGACTTGGGCGAACCGCTGGGGGTCCTCCAGCGCCGAGGCAAGCTCGGGCTGCTGGCGCGAGACCTCTGCCCGGAGGCGGGGGTCACCCAGCAGCTGTAGCCGTATGACCTCGGCGTCCTGTTCCGCGGCTCTCGGCCCCTCCGCTCGTTGTTGCTGGGCTTGCCGGTTGGGAACGGTGGGGGCGGGCACGCCGGTGGAACCCCGCATGTCGCGGACATGCAGGGCGAGCAGCTCGCCGTCACCTATCTCCAGTTCGGCCATGGTCTTGGAGTTGTCGGTGATGAGCCGGCCATTGAGGTACAGGTGCTGCGATGCAGGCTCGATGCGGGTTTCGGCCTGGATAGAGCTCCGAAGGGTCTCGATGGTCATGTCCGAGTAGATTTCGAGCGAGACGAGGTCTTGGTCCTCGCCCCCCTGCTCGGGGTTCGTGATGCTAAGGGTGACGCGCCTGCAAACGAGAAGGGGCGTGGGGTCAGTGCATCACATCTTGGAAAGTCGAGACGAGCAAGCAAGCGAGCCGGGGGGGGGGGGGGGGGGGGGGGGGGGGGGGGGGGGGGGGGGCGCTCA
>MU270043.1:329160-485505 GCA_021432635.1 Thozetella sp. PMI_491
GGGGGGGGGGGGGGGGGGGGGTCGGCCAGCGTAGAAGGCGGTGGAACAGGATCGAGGCGGCAAATGTAAGCCTGAATGGCGACTCCCGCTTGCCTCTCTTAGGGCGATATTGAAACCGAACCAGGCCTATGATCTACCGGATACCCTTAATTCAACCAAGTTTTTCTACAACTGACAGGAGCCCGATAGACAGAGAAGTAATACAATCTAGGACGCCAAGGCACGCGTCCCCGCTCGCAGGGGAGAAGGAGAAAGAAGCAGCAAGGCCAGGGTCCAGCCAAGGCAGCAAGACTGACGTAGACCGCAACAGCCACGGCCGCCCGCCTCCGGCCTGCCTGGCAGAGAGTCGCCCGTCCCTCCAGGCGGCAGCCCGCAAAGAGTTGATGACCGGCATATGCATGACCACCTTGCGCTGCACCCAAGTCGCATGTAGCCAGTGACTTCCGGAAGCGTCTTTCGCTGGTTCGCATGGCAGTTCGTTGGTCATACGGGGAGTAGGCTACCAGTGGCCGCGCACCTACCACCGACGGAGCAGCGCCGTAGATTGGGGGGAGTGGTTCTACATGATCCATGTTCCAAGGGTCTATCTAACCCGCGTATAGGCGTACTTTCGCTTATGCTCTCGCATAGGAGGGAAACTAACACCGGTCGGAGCTATTCCCTCCACCTCCACTGGCCGAGGCGCTTTGCCCATCTTATCCTGCCACACCTGCTGTATGCCCTTGTTTGGAAACCTCCATACACAAGCTCGCAGATCGTAGGATATACTCAGCCCAGACCCCGTGGCACGACTGGACCCGTGTCCCTCCCCGGTCCATCGTGATCATGGCTTGGACCAGCAAATATCTCCTCGGACACTCCCATTCATTCATTAGCTGCGGCACTGCAGAAACCGTGCCGGGAACGGGGTCGATTCGGTATTATCTCGAGCTTCGGTACCGTATATCGTGCCTAGGAGGGGATGACCCCTAGTTCCACCAGAAGCTTACACTGAAGCTCACGCTTAGGCCCCTAACGTAGTGCCACCACCCGATGGGTATGTAAAGGGTGTCGCCCGGCTCCAATATGCAGTCTCGGTACGGGATGGACTTGAAATTCTCCTCCCACTCCGGTCTCGCCTCCCTCTCCACTCCCTTGTCGTCCTCACTGCCTCCCTCCCCTGCCGTCTGCCCGTCTCGGTTCCCGTCCGCCTTGTCCCACCCTTCAAGGACACCTACATCTATCTCGCTCGTATTCCCCATCTCTACCCCACCTTCCTTGCCCCTCGTTCGCATACGCGTGGTCTCCCAAGGGCCATATAAACGCACATACTTTCGCCCGACCACCTGAACAAGAAGGTTATGGTAGGGATCCGTGTGCAATGGGGTGATGGTGCCGCCAGGGCCAAACCAGGCATTCAACTGTGGCTCATCTACCTCCGGCAGGTCTTGCGATGAATCTATGGGGTGTTTGGGCGGCGAAGTGTAACACAGGTCTGGAATCTGGATATCTGATCGAAGCTGCGGAAGCTGGTTGAAGAGCTGGTGCTGTGCAAGATATACCGTCTCGACGTCTTTGGGCAAGCTGGCGCTTGTATTCGAGGTGTCTAGTCGAGAACCATCGGTCGAAAGCGAGACAACAGGGTCAACGTAGTTCCGAAGAAGCTCCCCAAAGCTGAGAATCTTCTGTCCCCATCCCTCATCAACGTAGCTCCGACCAACCTCGACCGGCACCAGGCGTCTCCCGCCAAAGGTACGCGAAAGTAAATATGCCGGTTTACTCCACGGCCGATTCGTCCGGGCAGGCCAGGTTTCTGTCAGGCCGGATATGATCAGAGGCTCAGGGCCACGCCCCGCGTCTTTTGGCTGATCGAGATGCTGCTGGAAGGCCTCCAAGGATATGCCATCCTGTCGCACAATAGGGCTCCGGATCGGTGGCGTAAACTCCTCTGCCGCGGAAAATAGAGGCGAGGCGTCCCACAACTCCACGGGGGTATCAGCCACGCGTCTCCTCTTTGATGGCCGCTCTTCATCTTGCGGAGACCGCTCTCTGCTGTTTTCTTCGGAATCCGCCTTCAGCCCACTTTCCAGCAGGAGCACGGCTCTGTCGACCCAGTCCCGGCCCCTTGCCCGACCAGCAGCACCAGCGAGGATGAGCGACATATCCAGGGTCTTGACCATCGCGTCCAGAGCTGCATCTTCGGTCTCATCCAACCTAGCCAGAAACTGAACAGCAAATTTAAGGATGCTCGCGTCGGTATATAGCTGACGCCAGCACTCGGGTAGGTCCTTGAAGAGGTAGGCATAGAACTTGGAGTATGAGATAGAGAGTATGTCGTCTAGCCTCTTGGTCAACAAGGCCTTCTTCCTCTTCCCCGGCATGGACCGCCCTTCTTCGCTCGGGCTCGGTGGCGAATTAGAGTACAGAGCCGACACGTTCGCAGCTTGCCTGCCCAAGAGCTGCACCAAGGCGTCCCCGCAGCCTGCAAGGCCGCCTTTGGGCACAGGCTGATCTGTCACTCCACATGCGAGCAGAGCGGCATATCTCTTGCTGTCGGAGACGATGGTCTCGCATTCCGCACCAATTGCTGCGGCGGCCGAGAGACAATGCTGCCGGAGCTGCTCGAGAGACGCGGCTTCCGGAGGTACTTCGGCGGTCGCCATGCCTTCTCCCAAATTGGCCCGAATTTTTCTCGAATGAAGTGCGGTGGGCAATGGGTTGAAAAGCTTCCGTTCGCTTTCCCGAGGGGTTGGAGTTATAGAAGTTGGGCAGCCCCACTTTTCACATCAGCCTGTACGACCCCTACCCGAAGCACTGCGATAGTGTACGTCCGTGTCTTACTTGACGGCTTAAACCTTCCACATAGTCGGCCGAGCTGGCGCCAGCGCCCAGGATGGCCCTGGCGCCACGGCTGCGTAAATTAGGATTGACCTTTGTTTTTCTAGCATCAACATCGTCATCCTTGCAGCACGAGTCATAGTGGCCAATCACGGTGCGGGGTTTTGTTTACTTCGCAGCTCAGGGGAATGTCCGGCTCGTCGTAAGCGGGAACGGGGCGTTCGTGTCGAGAGACCTATGAAAACCTTGACCTAGTCATTTATTCCTCTGTTGCAGTCATCGGATTCCCGTAGCGGCTCCGGTGGAGCAACCAGCGGCCTCGGTCTTGCACTACTTGGGCTTCACGACACTTCAACAGCGTGTAGAAGCTTTTCAAGATTTCCACAAATGCAGGAATATACTGCACGGAATTTACCTCAGGCTATAATTCTCGCAGTTTGGCCGCAGCGCTGCTGACATATTTCTGTTATGCATCCTACACCCTTTATAAACTAGCTTCCACTAGCAAGTCTCAGTCGGTATGCCGCGCTACATTTTATTGTCGCACATCTAGAATACATGAAACGAATTCGTCGAGCCGTAGTATAATATAGAAGGCCAGGTTGGAACGTTCCAAAGACAAAGCGCTTCTAATAGACGCCGGCGTTTGTGCACACCCCTCATTGATGCATTTTTGAGCTTCACTTCTCAAGACCGCCCGAGGGCATTTCTAGAAATTTGACTTCTTAGATATCATGGAGTGAGTAGCGCCTCTAAAGCTGCTCATGTCTGCAAACAGCACCGATTGAATACCTCACAACTGGGTCACTTTCTAGCGACTATGTCGTTGTCCAAGCCAGTGAGTGTCCTTTGAGAGAGCGGCTGCGGTGCTTCCCACAATCCTAAGGCTCTTGACGAGCTTGAATAACTTTACAGGAGTGGCATCCATAGGCATGATGGGTGGGGCAAGAAGAACTGCACATTAGCATCGCACCTCAGGCGATGATGTGGAAAGACCCTGGCTAGGGTCGATCACCTGGTGCTAGAAATCCGGTCAACAGCTCACACCACGCAATGCTGCAGACAACCTGCCGAAGCCACCAGTTTGACCAAAGGGTCTCGACTTTCACCGCTCGGGACAGGTAGACGGTCAGCCATTTGGACACAAGTGTCCAGGGGCGATTTTGTCATGCGGCGCAGCTTGCTGTCTGGTTGGGCGAGGCGGATGCGCGAGCTGCACTTTCAAGGCACCGGAACTGGATCGTTGCATGCGATATAGTCTCGAAAGGACAGCTGGATCGCCTTCATTGGTTTGGTAGTCGCCGGAGCCTGTTGGGCATCACTGCTATCCAGGGATGCGTATCCGTGGTTGTGGTACTAAGGCGAGTTTCAAGGCTCTGCCTTTCGTCAGGGGCTGAAGACGCGACGGGTGGCTTCTTCTTTCCACACCGCCCTCTTTCTTCTCGCACCCAATTCCCGACCTTCCTATTGTTCGCTCGCTGCTCCCTCCGATTGGAACAGGGCCAGGTGTTCTCCACATGTCCCCGCCCTTGCTTGGAGCCATTGATCATTCTGGCTTCTGGGCCCAGACAAAGTGGAATACCATGTAAGCATGGATTCGCCTGTTCGCCATGGCCACATGGCACTGGTGTATCAGGTCCTCTACCTCGTGTCTGTCGATCTCGGCCTCGGTGAAGGGCTTGCTCGCCATGGCCGAAAAGAAGTCAATGAGGACGGGTCGCCAGTAGCGCCCTATCGCGTTCAGACTGGGATTCTTCGGCCACTCGCCTATCGGCAACTTAAACAGTTTCCGTTGGACGTTGACAAAGCCCTTGCTAGTGAGCAGCTCGGTGAAGTTTTCTACATGGGTGAGATCAAAACCGTACTTTTCGATAAAAATCCGCTTCACCATGTCGATAAGGCGGACGAGGGGGTAATTAGGAGGTATTGTGTTGTCATCAGAGCATATCTTGTAGCAAAGATCTTGGAGCTCGATGAAGCCGCCAGGTCGGAGATGTCTTTCGATAACGATATTAGCGCGCGAGAAACCCATAGAGTGAAGGAGATGGCATCATACCTGTAGATGTTGTCTACCAATTTCGGTACGTCTGTTAAGAAGTTGAGGATGAATCGGAGGTGCATGAAATCGACATCATCCCCGTGGATCCAGCTGGCTTCGTCTTCGATGTCGTCGACGACGAACCTGAGATTCGGGGGGACCCAGGCAGGCTGGATTGGCGAGAGGTCAACGCCGATAACTTGTGCACTGGGATAATGTTCCGCGACTAAATAGCATTAGAGGAGCGTAATATGGTACGAGGCAATCGATATTACCTTCTATGGCCCAGTCACCAAAGCCGGTTCCCAGGTCCACGATCTTCTGGGGATTCTCGCCAATGGGGGCTACATGAAGCCTGCCTCCAATCAACTCCTTAATGGTGACATGCTTCAGGGCTTCTCTGTCGTTTTCCACTTCGTCATTGGGCAAGGGATACCGTCCTTGCTGGTACGTGTGGTATCGTCTAAGGGGGGGAGGGAAAGCGTTAACCTCTCTTGTCCAAGGCCGGAAAATTGTGGCCGTAGCCATCATAAAACTCACCTCCCATACTCGTATACATGTTCCTGGATGGAGCTGGTCAGGGACCGAAACATAGACTCGCTGATGCTAGGTTCATAATCCGAGGTCGTCTCGGCTATCTCCGAGGCAGTCTCAGACAGAGGCTCGATCACACCATCCTCCTCCATCGGGACTGAAAAGGGAGGTTTGACGGGAATGGGGTGGCGGTAGAAGAAGGCAGAGGGGGGGGTAATGCTTGGACGCGGAAGCCACAGCGTAGGCCCGTCTTGGAACAGAGATAAACTGTCTTCGCGTCTAACCGGATGATAAAACTCCTCGGTTAGTCGGCGGGGCATGTGGCAGGCGAGGCTGGTACAAGGGAGCGGCGGTTTCGGAGCGAAGGAAAGAACCGAGAGAGAAGCGTTGAGCAGTAGATTGTCGTGCAGGAGAAGATGTGTGAGTACGGTTGAGGAGAGCCAAGCTAGCAGTGGGCATGGTGCATGGCTAGATGTATGGTGAGAGGTGGAATTAGGCACAGTGGTAGGAGGTTACCGGCCCGCGGTGAGGTCGACTGGAGCAAGGACGAAGGGGTCAGAGTTAGAGACCGGCCCGTAGGGTGCGGAATACCTGGAAAGGGGGAGGGAAGCGACCCAAACGGGCGAATCCTGGAGGCAGCGGCGCTGATTGGACACGAGTTGTGAGGGCCGCATGGGATGCGCTGGCCTTACTCTAGCACACTACCAAGGCGAGGCAGGGAAGACGACGGCTCGAGCGCGTAGAGAGGATGCTAGGTGGGTGCTATATCTTGTTCGTCTTGTTTCTTTCCTCTCGGCTCTGGCTGTGCGCCGTGCGGCCGAGTTGGGGGAATCGACTGGCTTCTCGGCATACAAGAGAGAGCACCCTGTTCGCACCGACCCGAGAGTCTGGGTCAGCAGAGAAAGACGATAGACGAGGGGAGCCTGGAAGGGCAGGCATATCGGGATCCATTTAACACGCCGCATGGGCGCCCGGCGTGGCTGCCATGGGGGGGAACCCCTCGGCTGGGTGTAGCCGTGGGGAGGGGCTATAGTGGATATTCCGCTGAGACGGGCGGCCAATCAAGGCACCACGGCTTCGCTGGATGGCGACTCCCGTGCATAAGATGCGATTACTGCATGCCAATCCCCACGCTTGCTGAGATGGCAGGCGGCACAGAACGCTCGAGAACCAGCCGAGTGGGAAGGAAACGATCCGTGGCTGGGGTTCCGACCAGCCCTTTGCCAAACCACCGGGACCTCGTGTTGGACAAGCCCACCAACGCCGCGCTTGGTACCATTCTCTCGGTACGTGGGACCTTTGTTCTGCCTCATTCGGCCTGGAGTCCACGCCTGCTGGCCGCCTTTCGCAGCTGCTGTTCGCAAACCATTTGGGACCCCGACAGGCGGGAGCTCACGGCGAGAGCACTGACCTTGGCGAGCAGACCGCAGCAACACCAGACAGGGTGGACCCTGGCTCACGAGTCGTATCTACTACACATACCTTGTGCACCACATCTCGGCCGGGCGATGCTACGGCGGCAGTACAAACACGCCAGCCTCGACTGCCCCTTGAGCCGTCGGACAGTCGGACAAAACGAAACGGCACGGCAAGGGAAGAGAAGAGAAGAGTAGGCAGGGTACGAATGCGCTGTGGGACTTGGCTTCAATCCGCTTAGAGGAAAGGCGGGAAGGGGAGGGGGAATGGGGAGGGGGGAGAAGGCTGGCTCCCCCTCTTTCGCGATGCCACCTCACGGCACACAAGACGAACCAGAGCGTCAGGTCTGCCGGGATGCCGAAAACAAGTAAGTCGTATCCGCGGGTTGAGGTCATGCATGGAGTGAGGACGAAGGAGGAGCCTGGTGAGTCCTAGTAAAATGAGCCACCTATTCTACTGGTAGCGTGCCTTCCTTCGACCGAGCAAAATTTATGTTGGGAGGGTGCGGGGCACACTTGTAGATATCTGCCTGTAGACAAACGCCGGTGGAACGATATTTCTGCACAGAGAGAGTGATACTCTCGGGGGTGCCTAGAACTTGCAGCAGCGGATCGGCTCTAACGATTTTAGTCGATTCGGCGGGGGGCGAGGAGAAGAAAAGGGGGAAAGGCCCTGGGCAGACGGTTCACCACTCCAAAGAAATCCCCCCCCAAAAAACACCCACACCAAAAACCTATAGCTGATACCGTTTATATCAAGTGGTGCTGATGGGTAAGGTAGGTTCGGCAAAGGCAGCTACCGGACATCATCTGGGGTCCGGCGGGGGGGGGTTCCGGGGGGACAGGTTCGGGGACAGAAGTAAGTCGAAATCGAAGTACATCCAGCCAAGTCCGTACCTCAAGTACCGTCCTCCCCAGTACCCGGTTCAGGTCCAGATCTCTCGGACAAATAATCGCAGGAGGCCCGGAAGGGTTGGGGTTAACCAAAGCAGGGGCTGCATCGGCCCCCAAGTGAGCGCTGGCTCCACCCACTCGCTGTTCATTACATAAGATGGTACTGTACTGGCAAACAGTGTCCCAGACAGGAAGCTACACGGTCTAGCCTACCGCGTCTTGCAGCACGAAGCGCGTCTGCGTAAACACCTCTTTAAAGTACCTACCGACCACGACTGGGCAGCCCACTCCCCACCAACATCCAGTCTGGCCCAAAGAGAGCGACAACCAAGCCTACCTACGAGGCCGAATCCCTCGATCGACTCTGCATTCATACCCCTCTCCTTTTCTTGCTTGCCATTGCCAGCATAATTACCTCGGAGGGAGAGACCAATTTATCGAATTCGCGTGTCGAGAAACCGCAGCGCATCCCCGTCGCCTCTGGCCCTCTCCAAGCCCAGGCTGTCGCTCGTTCTCACCCCGCGACTTGCACGCACAGGAGCCTCCATGAATCCTCGAATCCTGCCTCGAGACGCGTTTAGATTCCGATAGCTATGTATCTACCGCGCTCTCTCATATCCAAGCTCTACCTGCACCTGCAGAGCACGCGCCATCCGCTCTCCCCGCCCGTTCTCATCCTGGTCGCCCTCGAGCCCGATGCACTATGCGCCTGCCGCATTCTCACGCGCTTGCTCAAGCATGACTACATCCCGCACAAGATCCAGCCCGTTTCTGGGTATGCGGACCTCAAACGCCTCGGGGAGGAGCTAGTGGCCCCGATGATGGAATCCCAAGGCGGCTCTGGCGGCGTAGTCGTGTGCCTAGGGGTTGGCGGCATGGTTGACCTCGGCATGCTTCTGGGTCTGGAGCCAGACGGCGGAGAGACTACCTACGGAGGCGTGGAGGTCTGGGTGATCGACTCCCACCGGCCGTGGAATCTGGGCAATGTGTTCGGGGGCTTTCCGTTGGAGCCCGAGACCGAGGAAGCCACCACATTTGCGGCGCGCACTCCAGGGGGCGTTGCTGCTGGTCGAATTGAACGCGCATACAAGCCTGGGAGAGGCGGCATCGTCGTCTTGGACGATGGCGATATCGAAGATGAGCTTACGAAGGAAAAGGACGCGTATATGAAGCTGGTCGACATGCCCGAGGTAGACGACAACGACGAAGACCTAGGCGAGAGCGACGAGGAAAGCGAGGATGACGAAGATCCTCAGGAAGCGGTGCGGGCTGGGCAAAAACGCAAGTCATGGTCGAACTCGGGCGATGAAGAGAGCGGAGAGGACGACCGGCCCCGACAGAGGCGCCGAAGCAACTCGGTAAGCCGCGAGAGCTGAGAGAATAGCCCCAGGAGCGGGTGAATGCTTGCTAATGTCCCTTTCCAGTCGACCCCAATCCCGACAAGTCGTTCCGATGATGCCGTGGCATCCTTCCGGGATGATCTACTTTCCTCTGACCCGATAGAGCCGCCCTCGGCAGCTCAGCCACCCAAAGGCCCATCTGCCGGTGCGCTGAGGCGCCGACTTGTCCGCCTTCGGCGGGAGAACGAACGCGTGCTTCACGATTACTACCGCCTGGGAACCTCGTACTCCGAGCCAATCTCTTCGATGATGTACGCTCTGGCGTCCGAGCTGGGCCGCGAAGACAATGACCTGCTGTGGCTCTCAATCGTCGGCGTCACGTCCATGGAGCTGTACGGGCGGTCATCGGCCGGCGTGGCGGTCCCCGTCCGTCGGTCGGAAGCCCGCCCTGCTTCTGGTTGGCTCGGCGTGCGTGGAGCTAGGATACGGCAGCTGCTCCGAGACGAGGTTCGTCGTCTAAACCCCCCCGACATTGGTGTCGGCGGGGGGCGCGCTGCTCCGGAGAGCACCGGCATTATTCCCACCTCGGCGCGGGATCCGGAGGACACCAGTATCCGGCTCTCTCCCGAGCCTAAGTTCCTCCTCATCCGCCACTGGAGTCTCTACGACAGCATGCTGCACTCCCCCTACCTCTTTTCGCGGCTCAAGACTTGGAGCGAAACTGGTCTCAAGCGGCTCCACAAACTCCTTGCTAGAATGGGTGTCAGCCTAGTCCAGTGCAAGCAGAACTACACCCATATGGACATGATGCTGAAGCGTGAGCTGCGCACAAAACTCTTAAAGTATGGCTCCATGTACAATTTGGACGAGTTAGTCCCGACTATCGATACGGATGGCAAGGACCGAGGAGGTGCCAAAGACGGATGGGGTTTTGTTCGGAGCTGGGGATGGCGCGCGACGCTCAGCGCACAGGACGTCGGCGTTGTCATTGGTGCCTTGCTTGAAGTTGGCAAAAATACTACTGCTCCGGACACGGGGACTACGGCTGCCTCCCAGGAATACTTGGACCCCGACGACGATCAAGTTCAGCGCGAGGAGTGGCTACCCAGATTCTGGGAGGCCTACGACGCACTTGAAGAGTAAGTTGACCGCCCTACAAGGCATGCCCGGTTCGGTGCTAACAGCAGCATAGCATTGAGTGCCTGAAGGCAGGACTCCCCACTGCCCAGTTCCTTCACAAGGCGATCTTCAACACGGGCACGACCATCATGAAGAAGAAGCAGATCTCACACCTCCGTGCCTTCCGAATGTGTGTCGTCAAGGACTCGCCCGATGCGACGGTTTTCAACCACCCGGGGGCCTTGATCAAACTGGCGCTGTGGATCGGCGAAGCGCTATCGGAGAAAGAAAAGGACGAAACCGGCAAGTTAGCTCACGGCGGAAGGGGCACTCCTCTGGTGGTCGCCAGCCTCGACGAAAAGCGGGGTGTCTACATCGTCGTTGGGACTGGCGGAGGTGGTGGCCCTGATTCCAAATTTGTCGACCGAGAGGCGTCTCGCAGGAAGAAAGAGGCCAAGGAGGCAAAAGCTAAGCTCCGCGAGGAGCGGCGGCGCAACAGGGAGAAGATCCGAGCCGAAAAGCGCGCCGCCAAGGGCGATGACGAACAAGACGGAGACGAAGAGGAGACAGAAAGCGAAGCGTCCGACGCCTCCGATTCTGACTCAGACGATGAGGACTACGAGGAGGAGCAGAGGCGCGGCTACGGCCTGAACAAGTTCGGTAATGCCTTCCAGGACGTGGTCGCTGAGACATCGTCCCGCGTCCGGATCGACAGCTTCGAGCACTGCGTAGTGGAAGTGAGGAAGGAGGACCTGGGTGGCTTTTTGGAGAGCTTGAGTATGAAGGCGGTGGTTGGCTAATTAGGTATGTGTGCGAGATGCTTAACCTTCCCTGGAGGGCCAGGGATGGGGGTGTAGGAGATGGCATGCGCAAGGCACGGCGTTCGCATCCGGGATGGGCATTATTGTTACGAGGCTTCATGTTTTTCGTTTGTTGACGTTACCTTTTCTTCTCCTCATGTTGGCCACCAACTGCCTCGGCAGTGAAAAAGGGGAGATTTTTATGGATGCTGCTTGGTCTTGCTACGAAGAGAGGGATGAGTGGTGCGAGGAAGGCCAGTTGGCTTGGCCATAAATGTTCATAGCTCGGACCCTCCCGCCATAGTGTATTTGACGAACATAGCCTTGACTGATGGGAATCTTAGGGGGCCATACGTCCATATCCATGCGTCTATTTTCGGCTGACATCCTTCCCCCGGTCCTCCATCGCGCCACGATGGGCCACCTGGATGAGGGGATAGGATCCTTACAGCCACGCGTCGTGTAGTGGTCACATCTTACGGGGCTTCTCATAGAGGCTTGCTAGACGATGCTCAGGCTCGGGCATTGGCTTGCAAGAGTGGGCAAGGCTCCAGGATACAGTGGATACGGTGGTACTCAGCAAATGGATGAACAAAAAACCAGGGACACTCAAAGCATTGATTGGCTGATTCTCCGAACTTGTACAGAATATCGATCGACTATGGTGAAGCTTTCTGTATTTTATATGTGATCCTTTCTGCGGTCCTCGCTTTTTTGGCCACCGCCTCGTCCGAGCTGATTTAACGGCGCTTAAGCACCCAGTAAATTAGGGGTTGCAGGGGTTACGTGCCGCTACCCGAGCCCCGAGCTACTAGGCCCAGTTAGGGACTGTGCCCAAGGAATCGGTAATAAGCCCTTGTTAGGCAGTCTGAATTCACACACCGCTGACAGCCTAGAGGCAAGCTACCTAAATATCCAATCCTGAAAAGGTTGCAAGCTTGGTTCCTCGGAGAGAGACAGCCCGACTCCCAATACTGAGGTATCTTCTTTGCTGCTGAAGGCTGAGCGGTCTCTGGCCCTGATTTATGTTATTCACGTTCCGTAAAGGGGAACTTCGCTATGGTGGTACTTCCTCGCACGCACACCCTTTTCAGGTAACAATGCAGCAGCTACCCACCCAAGCAAGCCAAGATAAGTATAAGTCCGTCTTACCTAAGCGTAAGCGAGCTCTGTGGGATGAAAAAGGTGCTCACTCTGGGCACCTTCTGTGATAAGAGTCCAGGTAGGCCTCGCCTTTTTCCAAGCCCTGGCAGCACCTTATTCGCCGGCGGGCAGCAGGGGGCGCGCAAATTTCGCATTTGTGAGGCGATAGAGAAGGTAAGTTGAGTAGGGCTGAGGTACTAGATCAGTACTTAGGGGTACTTGTTACCCCTGTTTATCGGTTTTCAGCCCGTGGGACCCGGTGCAATGGCGGCCTAGTCGACCACTCTCTCCGTTAAAGCAGGCCAATCCTGGATGAGCAATTCCAGATCACTTTCCCGCCTGGGAAGGCCTGGGAAGCGCTCTCTTGCCTCGCGCCCAACGCTCGCGGGCAAGGCTGGCTGGCCTGCTTAGGTATAAAGGGTGGCTCTCCTGATCCACCCTTCATCACCATAGTGATAGTCCTCCTTCGTCCAGTAGCGACTCCCTTGCCAGATAGGACAACGACAGGCTTCTAGACACAATGGGAAGTACCGAGACCCCCGCCAAGCGGCCCTGGGCCGATGGGCCGTACGAACTTATCCCACGGGCCAAGCTCGGCTACCAGGTCAGTGGTTCCTTCCGGGAGGCTCTGTTCTCTTGAGGTTGCTGATAGACAGCCTGCCCCCTTCAACAGCGCGGCGAGAAGATCCAAGACATACACGACATGGCCGAGGAGATGGTCATTATCCACAACATGCTGCTTCGAGGCATCAACAGCGTCTACCTGCAATGCATCAATGTCGAGCGTACGCCGGCGGATGTGCCCCCCTTCACAAACTTTGCGCGGACGTGGAGCGCCATCGTTCACCACCACCACGTTGCCGAGGAGAAGTGGGTCTTCCCTGAGATTGAAAGCATCACGGAGGTACCTGGGCTTATGGGTACGAATATCGAGCAACACCACGCGTTCGAGAACGGTGTTGAGAGGTACTCAGCCTACCTAGACGCCGTCAAGGAGGGCAAAGAGGAGTACAGCGGTGCCAAGCTCCGGGAGTTGATCGACGCCTTCATGCCGACATTGTGCCAACATCTGCACGAAGAGATCGACACGCTTCGGGGCCTAGACCAATACAAGGACAAGACGGATTGGAAGGCGTGGAGCAAGAAGGTCCAGTCGGTAGTGGTCAAGAACACTCAGACACCAGACGGCCTGGTATGTTGCCCCTGCCCACAGCTTTCCGCTTTGAGATCATCCCTCAGCGTATGCAAGGCGTACAGAGGAAGCTCCGTACTTCCATGCTTGGTGCTTCCCAATGCTGACGATGAACCAGACCATCGACTTCCCGTTCGCGATAGGGAGCCATGACAAGACATTTGACGGAGGCGCACTAAAGGCCTGGCCTCCCGTCCCCGGATTCATCCTGTTCGTCCTCAAATGGATACACTTTAGAAAGCACGCAGACTGGTGGAAGTTTTCGCCGTGTGATAGTAACTCGAAGCCAAGGGAACTACCCTACGCCATGTAGGCGAAGAGGCGAAGAGGCGAAGCGAGATAAGAAAAGGGGTTGTGTGCATGGTGAGGTGTTGAGGTGGATACCCGCTCCCTTTTTGAGCTGCTTATGGCGTCAGATGCCTACCTACGTACCTAATGTTCCACTTAAACTGCTCTGCCTTAGCCTGCCAGGGCCAGAGAGTATAAACCAGCAAAATTTTATCACTAAGCATTGAGTATGGCCCAAGGCTGAGATGGAAACTGAAAGCTGCGGCGCAAAGTCCATGCTACTTCGTTGGTCGGGTCCCGAACCTTCGGGACCAACGTACGACGTCATAAGGCTGTGAGAGGGAGGCCTCTGCGACGCCAAGGAGTCTTGGACCAGATGTCCTCGAGGCCCTTCGACGAAGCTTCTATTCGGAATGATAGAACCTAATGAACGTGGTCTCGTTGTCAGCTCCGGCTCTGTGGCGCCAGCCCCCGGTCGATTCTCGTCCTACCAGTCATGCTCGACGAACCAAGAGGACGGACTGCATTGCAGCGGGAGAGGTAATGCAGAATCAGAGGCGAGCATGTTGGGTTTGGATGTTGGAAGCGAGAACGTCAAAGAGCTGGGCTAGGCTGCGAAAGGCAACCTAGCTACCTCCGGTATTAGGACTGTCAGGGTACCATCAGAGTGCGAGCGTAGGGCGCTCAAGAGCGACAGCAAAGTCTTGGCGAGTTTGCACAGCCCCGAAAGGCAACCAAATATTGAGCGTCCGGCAGCCATTCAGAGCCGAGGGGGCTTCTGCAGACCATATACTATGTCGGGAATGTGGGATCTAGCTGACCCCGCAGTCGCCGATTAGTGGGCGGCCCGTCCTGCCAATCTGTAGTGGTCGAAACACGGTGGTCTCGAAAGCCGCAGCCGCCGGCGTGAGCATCCCCTTTCCGGTGCTGCATGCCGCTCTGCTCCTGCGCGGGTGGTGTGTTATCGCCAGGCTGCTGGGAAAGGGGAGAGAGGAGAGAAGTGCCCCACGTCCGATGGGGGACTCGGGGACTGTTTGAGAGAAAGAGGGGGGGCGGTTCGCCATATATCAGACGGCGCGCTTGCCCGCTTCTGCCTGCCTTCCTGCGTGAGCTTAGCACCGCGCTCGCACTGAAACCTCGTCTAAATTTCTGGTTTGCAGTCATTCTCTAAGCCTCCGGCGAAGGGCTGTGTCGCCGTCTCTCTGCTTCGGTCTCTAGTGGGTGGGTGTGGGTGTCTATGTCTGTCTGCTGGCGTTTCGATCGGCTTTTATAACCACAGGTGCAACAGTCGCACAAAGCCGCGCCCCTCTTTTGCGTTTGGACAGGCCGTGGGCCGCGGCTGCCTTCAGATCGGATAAACCGCGACCCCCCTGTCGGTGCCGTCGGTGCTGTTGGTGCTGTCGGTGCCCTGTGTCTCCTGCCCCTCTCTCCCCCTGGTGCATGCGAGCCCCTCCGACCGAAGAGCGCCAATTCCGCTGGCCAGCAGCAGCAGAGCCTTGTTTTCAGGGTCACGCGCCCCATCCCTCGAAGCGTGGATGAGCCGTCCTGCTAGCAGGCATATCCATACTTTCTCGCTGGGTCGCACCTCGTCGCGTTGGGTTTGGGTACTGGGGGGGAGGGGGGGAGTACGTACATCTCTGGCTAGGGGAGAAGAGAAAAAAATAAAAATAACAGAAGCGGCCCTGGACAGCAGGAGAGGCGGCTGTCGTCGCGGTCGTCGGTGGGCCACGCATGCAGCAGACCTAACTGACGCAACGGTCCCCAGGGGCCAGGCGGCTGTATAAGAAAGCAAAAACCACCGAGCCCTCCGCCGGCTAGCTCCAACCAGCCAGCCCAGTGGCCCAGATTACCGCCGTGGCCGGTCGAGCCAGCTCATAGCATAGCACACCAACCACTCTGCATACTTATTTAGTATACCGTGCGGACTCAGGCCCTGCAACCACTGGTTCGCCGCTTTCGTCACCTGTCACCCGCCGCCCTCGGGCTCCGCTATCATCATCCCCAGACACCACGCCAATTGTCATCCTTACCAACCCGCGCGCGCCTTTGTCCTCACCCGTCAACCTGCGATTCCCACCACTGACGCACACCAGGCGCGAAGCGGCTTTATCGTTTGTCGATCCCGCGCTTCCGTGGCCTCTTTTTTAACCCCTCCCTACTCTACGCCAACATCCTGCGACGACGCTCCACCGCCAAAGTCCGCAACCCCACGATCCCACCCTTTTCGACGATAGGCGAAATTGACCCCCCGTCCTAAATACAGAAACCCCTCGTTTCCTGAGCGCCACCGACGACGTCCACCTTCTCCCCTGAGGCCTCGCTGCTGTGCGCCCAGTCTTCTGCTATGGGTAAATCGTAAGTCCACCATTCTCTGTCATGCCGCCATCGCGGCCGACAAACCGCCGCTGTGAGGGGTGGCCGCCAGCCTCGCGTGATTCCGGCCGGCCCGACATGCGACGGTTCTCGCCCCTTGTTCCTCACGCCGCGCGGGCCCTCGCAGACCAGGCGCACCACACGACAGAGCCCGCCGCACTCGTTGTTTCTCGTTTTCCCCTCAGCCACATGTTCGCTGACTCGAATCGCTACGCAGCCAGTCCAAGCTCTCCCAAGACCAGCTCGCCGAGCTGCAAAAGTCAACGCACTTCGACAAGAAGGAGCTGCAGCAATGGTATAAGGGTCAGTAGCGGTCATGACTCCTTCCCGCGGCCTGCTAGGGTGCGCTGGAAAGCAAACGAGCCTCCTAACACGCATCCGTCTGTAGGCTTCCTCAAGGACTGCCCCTCGGGCATGCTCACCAAGGAGGAGTTCCAAAAGATCTACCGGCAATTCTTTCCCTTCGGGGACCCGTCTTCCTTCGCCGACTATGTGTTCAACGTGTTCGACAGCGACAAGTCCGGCACGATCGACTTCAAGGAGTTCATCTGCGCGCTGAGCGTCACCAGCCGCGGCAAGATGGAGGACAAGCTCGACTGGGCCTTCCAGCTCTACGACATTGACGGAGACGGCAAGATCAGCTACGAAGAGATGTTGAAAATCGTCGAGGCGATCTACAAGATGGTGCGCCGCCTCGGCTACCCCCCTCCAACCCCGTGCCGAGCCGGTGAACTGACTGAGACATAGGTGGGCTCCATGGTCAAGCTCCCGGAAGACGAAGATACCCCAGAGAAACGTGTGCGCAAGATCTTTCGCATGATGGACAAGGACGAGAACGGCAGCTTGGACATGGAGGAGTTCAAGGAAGGTAGCAAACGGGACGAAACCATCGTGTCGGCGCTTTCTCTTTACGACGGCCTGGTCTGAGGGGACCGTGGACCTCCTGAGAGGACGTCCTCTCTTTACCGAGGAAGAGAAGGCCAGCGCCACCGAGACGGTGCTCTCGGTGGGGGACGGGTAAGAAGGAAGCGGATGGAGCAGAAATTTCGGCCCGCGCAGCATTTTCTTCGGTCGTGAAAAGGCGAAGTGGCCAAAACAACGCGGGGAGGTTTGTAAGGGAGAAGGGAGAAGGAGAAGAAGGGGGCTACGGGTAGCGAAGGGTTGGCGACAGCTCTGTTGCGCGCTGGTTGAGAGAGGACGCAAAGCCTGGCAAGGTGGGACTTTCTACACGACTCAACTTGCGAATGGGAAACCTGATGACAACATGTCTCGCCGGGGGGGAGGGGCCGCGCCATGTTGGCTAGCGACTACCCTCGTCCCGCCCTGGATTGTGTGTCTTTCCTGCAGGCTTGCTCACTACAGTGTGTTGGAGGCCTTTGTTATGTTGCATTTTTTTTGGCCTCAGAATTGAATACCAAACATCCAAGTTCGGACCTCGAGGCCTCCCCCTCCTCCAAGACGTTACCCAAGTCCCGTCGTTCTGGGCAAGCACACATTAGCGTCGTGTTTAGCGGTTCGCCCCAATTTTTGTCCTGCGCGCCGCCGGCTGCTGCACGGTGCCCGGGAGCAGGGCTCGCGCTTAGCCTTGTATGTAGCTGCTTGGCTGGACTCTCGAGTCAAGGGTTGCTTCGCCACAGCCACGGAAGCGCATGCGCACCTCTCCCCCATTACCCAGCCTCGTCACACCTCGCCCCGTTTCATCTGATGACCGCCCCTCTGGTTCAGGCCACACGCCTTCTAACTTAGCCCGCAGGATGGGGGCAGCAGGTGCCACGGCCGCGTTTCCCAGCGTCCGGCTCCCCTCCTTGTGTACAGGCTAGATGCTAGCGGTACACCGAGGAGGCCAGGGGCGGGCATTGCTGGACTGAACGTCAGGGCGAAGGGCGGCCAGTACACCAGCCCGCCGAGCCCTGCTAGGTGAGTAGGTACCTGCAGTGCCCTAGCCACCCAACTTGGATATAAGGCCGAGCGCGGCCGTGGTTGGGGCCGTGGGGACTAAGCTCCGCCGGTGTCGCGGAACGGCTTCCAGTCGGGCTCTGGCCGAGGTGGAGCCGTGCCCCTGACCGCGTAAACAGCAACGGCCGTCGAAATGCCGCATGCCACCGGGCCAAGAGCGCATACGTCTACCCCAGAGGCCGAGGCTGTTGTCGAACTGGGTCTCAGAAATCTGTCGTCGCCAGCGCCATCGGGAGATCTATACTAGGGTCCACGTAGCCTATACAAGAACCCCCCCACGCGTCGCTGTTGGGGGGCAGAAAGGTCCTACAGCATCATCGCCTCGGCAAGGCTACTAGGGTTGTACTATATCAGGCAGGTGCCCGAGGCAGCAAAACGTAGGTGGTGCAGGGAGCCGACTTGGCTGTAGTTGTAGGCCTTCATCTCAGGAGGTCTTTAGGAATTGGCCGCTAGTCATTGCTGTACACGCGTAGTACATGGCGACCTCTAGGACGTCACATATACCGTCATGCGTTTTCCCCACCGCAAAGTAATTACGTGCCATATACTGTAGGTCTAGGACTTTCATTCCTAGGCAGTTTCCATACCGCAACGGGATTAACAAGTGGTTTTGTACTCGCACACAGAGCAGTGATTCAAAGGTAGCTAGTAGTGTGTTAACTGATATAGCTATCTAGCTGCTTAAGGGTGTTTATCCAGCCCCTTATCCGCTCTGAAGTACCGGGTGACTCGCTCTCTGCTAAGTCCTAGCCGTCCAAATGACCAAAAAACGCCGTTCCATGCAAGTGGTATCTTCTAGGCACGCGCGTGTGCGCATATATCGCCCCATTTCACCCATTCCGTGTTTGTTTAAAAGAAGAGGACAGAAAGAAAAAAAATGAACGCCTTCTCAGTTCCGAAAAGAAGCCCATGGCTTCCATGCCACATTCCCTTCACTTCAATCCATCTCTCTCCTATTCGTCCTCCTCCGTGGGGATCCGCTTCCTCTTGCTCGGCCTGCGCGTCGTGCCGTCCTCGCCGTCGACAAAGTGCTTCTTCTCGATCTGGTGCTGGCGTAGGTTATCCGGTCGGTTCTTGTACGCGCTCGTGCAGCCCGGATAAGGACACTTGTAGATCCTGGGCGGTGCCGCACTGTGCTGCAGCTTCTTGTGCTTTGCCATGCTGCCCTTGAACCATTGCGGGTCTCCCTTGGGCCTGTAGCCACAGATCTCGCAACAAGAGTTAGCCTCGCTCTTCCCGCCGGCGGCGGACAGCTGCGCCTGCTGTGCGTCCTGGTTGGGCGGCTGAGGCGGTGTCGAGATTGGAGTTGCAGGTTGGCAAGAGAGGAAGCCGCTAGGGGGGCTAGAGATCAGCGAGTCTGTAGTCTCCGCAGGCGTAGTCGAGATGGTAGGTATGGGCATCGGGGTACTCAGGTCGCAGAGGTGATCTGTGCTCAGCGGGCCATCATAAGGCAGTGCAGTGAGGGGCGAGAAAGGTCGGGCAGTAACATTGGTAAATCCGCTGGCGCTGATGTGGTTGAGGAATTGCTCCAGATCGCCGTCGTGCTCCTGAACCGGCGCTGCAGGTTGGCCGTCCGTATTGTCAAATTCAGGTATGATGCTCTCGATCAACGATATGCCAAGAGCGTAGTAATCGGTCCGCCGCGAAGTCCCCTGACAGTGCTCCGCGTAGATCGGGTCACAGAGCTTCCTAACCGTCGGTACAAACTCGTCAAAGTACTTCTCGGCTGTCATGTAGTCCTGAAGTTGGGTGTTAGCAGCCGCCGTTGACGTGTCGGCAGCCGCAGCAAAACTTACCTTGCCGGCTTGGAGCAGCTCGATCTCGGCCTTTCGAACAGTGGCTATCGTCCCGCTGCTGATTCGCTGATGTATGGTATTGAGCTTATAGCCGAGGTTGCCAGCGTCGGGGAAATCGCGAAGAAGCATTGCAATGACGAAGCGCACGGTAACGGCGAAAGGCGAGTCTTGCGGAGCCATCGAGGTGCTAGTGAAGTCCAGTAGGTGTTTCGTGTAGAGGTCTGAGGTTTGGATTATAGGCGAGGAGGGCGCCTGGCCGAGAAGCAGGGAGCATTCGAGGTCTAGGAGCGTGTTAAAGAAGGGCGGGAGCAGGAGTGGGATGGCCGGTAAGTGATACGTACCATCTAGGAAGTTTTGAGCTGCCAGGAACAACGTATCTTCGTGCAGCCCGGGGCGGCCGCCGACGTCCGGCTGTTTCCCTTTCAAACTTGATGATCGACTCAGCGAGTGAGATTGGGCAAAGGAGAAGTAGGCGTTAATGTCGGCGTGCGTGATGTCCGAGGGCTGCCAGATACCACAGACGAGCTGAGTATAGAAGTCACGGGCTTTGGGTGCGAAAGAGAGCGAGTAGGAGAGTGACCGAAGGAACAAATCCTTCGACCTCGTCGACGTTCCTTGCTCATGTACCACCAGAGAAAACGCATATATGACGTGGATGAAGCAAAGTGCGTCCATTGGCGACGAAGGCTGCTCGCCGTCTAGTAGAGACCGTAGCGCACGGAGACCCGTCATTGCTATGGTCTTGGTAGACATCGACCGCAGCTGGTCGGCGAACGGGTTATTCCCAACGTGCTGGATCTTGAGCATCGACGAGACAATGTGCTCCTGTAGCGCGTCCCAAGCAGCCCCCACTAATGCCTTGGTCTCGGAGCAGCAGATATTCGACTCCTCGATATCCTCCGACTCGCCGAGGTCAAGCAGGTCGGAGTCGGCAGTTAGGACGATGTTCGTGGCATATGAGACGTCGCCTGTTAGCGGTTGATCCAGAGACATGAGGAGCGTGTCCGATGACAAGACGTCGGGAAGTTCCTGAGGGGCGGGGTCTGCTGGGAGCTCCGAGTAGAAATCGTGCAGGAAGTTGGGGCATGGGTCGCAGGCCGTGGTGTCAGCGAACGGGTTGTCCGTCAGCAGACGAGAGGGGCTGATGGCATCAACGGGGGAGGTGAGGTTGGTGTTGTGGCCCGACGCCATCGACCAGGCGCCGCTCCAGTTCGAGGCCGGGGAGATGAGGGAGCTGACGTTGCTAGTCGAGCTGACGTTGCTGTCGGTGCTCACATTGCTATCCGTGCTGGCGGTGGACCGAACTGAGGAGCTGGGGGCGAGGCCCTTGGTGCTCCGAGGGAAAGGCTGCACTGGCCTGGGCCGCGAGGTCGGGCGCAAGGGGCCGCGCGCCCCCTGGAGGCCGAATGTGTTGAGCTGGAGCGACGGCCGGCCGCTCGGGCTCCTGGCCGTGGCATCTTCTGGAGGGGTGATGGGCAGCGAGGCAGTGAGAAGCGGCGTCGGCTGCCATTGCATGGCGTGCTGCATCAGCGCATCCGGCGCAAGAGCAGTAGAGTCGAGCTCGGGTACGAGCAAAGTCTGAGGGTCGATGGCAGGGCCGGATTCCTCGACTATGGGCACGGCAGTGGGGATGTGGACTGCCGTGATAGCGTTGACTTCGGTTGAGTCGATTTCGAGTATCTGGTTGTCTGGCGACAGCTCGGTGGCGTCGAACGGCAGGATCGAGTCGTACCGCGGCGGCGGCTCCATCCCTTCGTCCTCGTCGAGACTCTCATAGCCTTGTGCCTTCTTGGACTTGTGGCCCAGCGAGTGGAAGAAGTTCTTGGCTATCGACAACATCTTCCTCCTCTTTGAAGGGTGACCCAGGCATCGCTTGCACTTGAGGTCGTCGAAGCGCTCGACCCTCATGTGGTCATAGCACCAGTACTCCCCGGAGGGGAGGAACTCACACGCGGCGAGGTGCCTGAGCATGGCCTCATGGTCTAGGAATCGCCGGTTGCAGTGGAGCAGCGGGCATTCTAGCCGCTTGTCCGCGGGCATGCGCGAGCTTGAGTTGCGCTTGACCGCGGTCCAGACGATGAACCTGTGGCGGGCACAGTCCTCTTGGGAGGTCTCACGGGTCCTGGAGGAACGGTCAGGCACGATGAGGACGAATAGGAGGATGAGGGCGATGCCGATGAAGACGAGGAGGAAGACAAGGACAGTAGATGGTGATGGTGGCGGTAGTGTGAAGGGCAGGCGGGCAGGCGGGTATGGGGTGAGGCATCAGATCAAGATTCAAGAGAGACGTCGACATACACGCAAGACAGGGGTGCGTTGGGGTCGCCATGTTGGCGAGACGAAGAAGCCTGTCTACCGGCGGCCAGACCACCAGTTCGAAAGGGCGAAGACGACCTAGTGGAAACCATGCTGGGCCGGGGCAGGTCCTCGAGGAGGGCAGTCATCATCTTCTTCTTGGACTCCATCGCTTAGGCGGCAAAAGCTGTCTCTCAATTGCCAGCAAAGGTCTGGAAGGTAGGGAAAGGACGAACGATCGATGCAATCAGCCAACCACTAGTGATCCGCCACCCATTTTTGTTATATTTCGTCGTCGTCTTTGCGCGTCCGCTGTGTCGGGCGGTTGAAACGTCACCGAGGTCCTACACTGAACCAAAGTGTCCCCGACGTGACCGGGGGAGTAGAGGCGCTATGCAGTAGGACTTGGGCCCTGCGTAGGACTTCGGATCGTTTTTGCAGAGCTGCCGGGGGGGCGGCGAAACCGTCAGATTGGCTCCCTCTGACTACACAAAACAAGCTCGCGTCAGCCCGGGTCTGCTGCACGATTCGACTGCAGGAGCATCAGCGGGGACTGCTAAATTGTACGATCCTGCAGCAACGTAGCGACGAGCCGTGGCCTGGCAAGGCGCTGAGCCGATGGATTCTGCCTTTTGGGGGGGAGGACTCTGGCGGCGCGGGACCAATGGCGATCCGTGGGGATCCGTGGGGGCTGGGCACAAGGCAGATTCGCTCGCTAGTCTACGTCGTTTGCTCCCTCAGATAGAGTAGATACGAAGTAGACAGTGAGAGACGATAGAGGGACAAAGCGAGACCATAACGGGAGCTAACGAACGAGCTGCGCGGTTGGCGGAGGCTAGGATGCCCTCAGATGGCGACCCGGTCGGGAGGCTGCTTGCCAAGAGAGACAGCTTCGACGCTCAGCTAGGTCGCCCACCAGGGGCTTTCAAGGCTGAAGAAGCTGGTTATGGGCAGCAGAACGCCTGGCAGGACAAGCTAGGGACGAAGCACGGGCAGCCTAGCCTGCCTCAAGCTTCCGTACCACACTCTGCGCAAGGCTACCGCACAAGCGAGACACAACCCGAGCGGAGGACTCGGCAAATTGGGACCCCTCTGGACAGCAGACTGCCGAAGTCCTGGACGCGCTCCCGGGGCTCCATCACGGAATACGGACACCGACAAGGCCGCTGCAGCTGCTCTTGAGGCTAAACCCCCAAGGCGACCGAAGAGAGCTGGCCCCGTCGAGTCGATTGGACGTGCCAATCCCGCCTCCGAGACAGCCTCGGGCGACACACGCAGACATACGCAGAGGTGACGTGTTGTGTGTCGATGCCAGCTGAAGAAGAGCGTCCGGCTGGCCGCTGTGAGACATCGGGGTTCAAGCCGCTCCCCCACCCCCGTGTCCTACAAGATACCCGACCGACGCGGCCAAGCGAGGGCTTCGGTGCGACTCGCGAGGCTTCGGTGACCCGGACAAGCAAGACGCCTGCCCGCGCGCCTCCAGCTGCAACTCTCCCCAGGCCAAGTTATCGCGCGTGGGAGATGTTCGTTGGCGTATATACATGTAGTTTGCTCAGGGTTGGCAAGCCCGGCTTTTCCTTGGATCCGGCTCTCCTGCCAGCGGGCCAGACCGAACGGGATTGTTTGAATCCCGTCTTGACCGGTCGCGCTCTTTGGTAGCTGGTGTGCCTAGCCATCACCTGAGCCTTCCGGATTTGTCGAGCCCGGTTCAGTTAGACTTCCACACTCGCCTCGTGATTGCCAGGCACACCTCCCACCGGGACCACACAATGGGGCCGCGCCATTTCGCCGCGATCTTGTCGATCGTGGTAGGGCTGAGCGGGATAGGGTTAGGGTTGCGTTCCGGCTCGGACCTTGTAGGACTTTGGTCATCCCAGCCACCCCCTGCCCTCCGCCCAGTGAGACGAAGCGCATGGCCGGGTTTCTCAAGTGAAAAGAACAGGCGAGCCCCCGCCGCCTCTTCACCAGCTCACGCTGGGCATGGCGATGAAGCGATGTGGCGACGGAGCGTTAAAGTGATGAAGCTTCGGTCTAGGTTTGATGCTGTCACCTCGGGGCGAGGATGCCAGGCATCCGACGCGTAGAGGCATCGAATAGATAGATCTAGCCTGTATCCGTATATGTCCTCTCTGTTGTCTAAGCTGTACTCCGCACTCCTTCTCCGTCCTGAAGAATCCTCTCGCTAGGGCGTCCCGCCCGCAGTCAGCAGGGTGATGCTGATATCGAGATCCCACAAGATGCAATTGGAAACCGCAAACTGCATCACGACGGCCATCAATCAAATCCAGACTTTCGCAAGCGAGTCGTCCTAGTCCTGGGGATTTCCAGCAGGTTCCTTGGACAAGCCGGCAATTCTGGCGTCAAATTCGGCTCCTCCGGTCTGGGCTGGGCTGGCGTGCCCGCCTCCGGCGCTTGGCAGCGATTAGCTCCCGCCAGAACCGCTGTTGCTCCCCGCTGCTGCTCTCCACTACCGAGCACCAGAATGCGACCCTTGCCAAGGTGAGAGACTACTTGATCAACAGGGAGCCCTGTTCTTGACGACTTGACCGCCTAGGCATCCTACCTAGCTGCATTGGGCTGTCCCGTGGCATGCAATCCCTATCTTTTGGGGTCGCATCGCCGCCGCCGCCCCCCTTGTCGAGAGATAGGGCCGCGCTGTAGCTCTGCGGCGCTCTGCTTCAAACACAGCCCGTGTCCTGCCATGAAAAGCGCGGTCATGCTCAGCAGCGAGGAAGCAAGGCCGCGAGAAGAGGCATAAGCGGGGGATGAAGAGGAATCCCAGTAGACGGACCCCGCCGTTGAGTCAACAGACCAGGCGGCCCTTCTGGAGAGCATGATGATTGTCGTACTCTGTCTGACCAAATAAGGACGGCTTTGCTTTGCGTGGCCCGTGAATGGCCCGTCTTGGAGAAAAATCTTACGTCTTCGTGTGGAGATGCCGACGCAGGAGCTGCATGTCATGTTTGAGGTTGAAGCTCTGGGGAGCCGAATGGAGGGGCTGAGGGGCAAAGCTCAACCAGGCTAAGGCGCTCCTCCTGCTGCGGGTGTGCGAGGTGGTACCCTGGGCAAGACCTGGGGGCACACCCTACATACTGTAGTACGGACTACGGAGCCTACTCTAGCGCCCCTCCCCCCCAGCATCCATGGGCTCCATCCTCCACACAAACACGGCCCTCTCCACGGAGTACTTGGTAGCCCAATAGATCCTTCCTCCGGACTTGCTCCCGAGGAAGATCCTCTCTATTCATGCTGGTCGAGACGGCAAAGGTGGTCCCTGGGCGTGCAGCAGCGGCGAATGGGCTTGGCCACCCACGAGCATCTGTCGAGCCGCACAAGAACGGAGCACGAAGTGGCGGTTGAAAAGGGTCTATCTACTCCGTAGGAGGACTTGGGACCAGGAGGGAGGGGGAAGGGGGGAGGAGAGGGAGAGCCCCCCACTTGTTCTGTTCTGGATCGCGGCCGTCGCTGAACAGTGCAGCAACCATGTGAGCCACTCGGGGGCTGCTATCGCTCCCAAAGGCCAAGAAGGCTGTCATGAGCCAGCGCCAACCACTCGGGTCGAGCAAGCCCATTCGACGATCTTGTATCCCAGACAAGCCCCAAAAAATCGTTAGGGTCCACCCACACCTCTACGGCGCTCCGTCAACGCCTACTGGCGACACACGAGACCACCATGGCCACGACGACGACGACGACATGGAGCGGGTCGGCCGGGTTCTCTGTGGGGGGAAGGGAGAGGAGAGCATCCTCTCCCAATTCGTAGAGGCGCCGAGCCCTGGTGAAGCAGCCATCACGGTATCCCGTGGATCCCAGCAGCTCAGGAGCTCAAGGGTCCCCCCTGATCAACGCCATTGGTCTGGGGTGTGCCGCCATCTTATCGTCTTATCAAACAATCGAGCTGCGCAGGGTCGTGTCACTCGTGGGACGGCCGTAGATCGACTCGCCTTTCGTTGGCTGGTCCGTGGCCAGGGAGGGTGGTGGTCTGTGGTGAAAAAGACGGAGAGGATCCAGTCGAGCAGAATAATAAGAAGGGGCTATTGCATGCCAAGTCGTCTCTTGTTTTGCCTCTCCCCAGCTCTCGAGCTTTCGAAGCTTTCAACCCCGTCCCCTTTGATCTGATCTGGTCTGGCACCACGGGCACCTGGTCTTTGTCCGAGCTGTTTCTCTTCTTTATATCTCTTGTCTCACCCCTTCTTTTCGCTTCGTCGTCGTTATCGTCGTTGACGCCAGTCAGCTTCATAAACGGACAGGCTCCGCCGTCGTCGGTGACCGGCCCTCATACACCCGTTTCTTTTTTTTCTTCTTCTTCTTCGCCAGCGATTCCCTCCGCTCCTCCCCTTCCAGCCTCCCGGTTTAGCTTGCAGAGTAGTGTTCGCTGCTTCCGACGCTCGGCGCGAACGCAGGAGCCCGCTCGATAGGCACGGGACCTATGAGCCGTCAGCTCGCTATCTCTGCCTTGCCCCCGACCGCAAGCCTATTTTAAAAGGACCAAAAGACCTCGGCCATGTAAGTGCTGTGCAAACCTGGAGATAACCGCCCACCTATCACCAGCCCCTGGACGATCCTCCTGGGACGTCATATGTGCCCCATATCACGTCGCCGCTGTTTTATCTCTCAGCCCAGGCGATAGTGGGAGGGTGGGCAATAATATCCCGGGAGCCTCCCACTGCAACATTGATATAGTTTATATCCACATAACTGGGACCGCAAGCTAAGGAAGCAGAGCAAGAGAAGGAAGAAAAAAAAAGTTTTCATTATTTACTTACATTTTGTTGCGGATACAGGCGCTCCAGCCCTCTTAAGTGCCAGCGTTCCATGCTGCTGCCACCCACCCTGCGAAACCGATGCACCACCAATGAGATGGACGGCTCGTTCCACATGTCTACGACCACTACCGTCACCGAGCTCGACTTGAGCAACCCGTGCCAGCCGGGGTCCATCGTGGACAGGATCAACGCGGTGCCTGGCTTGAAGACAAGCACTGGTGAGTGAGCTTTTTTTTTTATTTATTTTTTTATTTTTTTTCCCCCCTCCAGGTCGCGTGGGCTTTATTTCGGGCTCGATTTTTGTCTTGTCTCTCCCTTTTTACGCGCCCCTATCCGCACACCGAAAGGAGTTTTTCGAATCGTCGCAGCCTCAGTGCCGACTCGAGGCCCCTTTTCCACCCTCTTCCCGTACCAACTCTCAGGGTTTGGTAGCAGCAAAACTAGAAAGCCTTGCCCCGATTTTTCTACGCCTCGGCCCAGCACGACCCCCGACTTGTTTGTCGGTTTTTTTTTGCTCTTCCCATTCGTATATAAATATCCTACTCTTGGTTATCTTGCCTATACCGATCCTACTCCCGGCAGAGCTATTGAGTGCCTTGCGGGGGATCGGCATCCACTGCACCAGCATAGAGCTTCGAGCAAGCTCATTCCCGGGGAAAAAAACCAATTCTAATAATCGTTTTCGTCTACTAGCCTTTTTTACATTTCTTCGAGCGAACCTCGTACTCCCGCCATCCGCCATGTCATCCAACGTCTCGACGCCAAACTTCGGGCCCCAGCAAACCAGTGCCCCCGCCAATCTTGGCGCTCCAGCACCCACGGCTCCCGCCGCAACCAACGACGATGACATCCCGCCTCTGTACATTGGCGTCTTGGATAACCACGATGAGAAGGTCGATGCGCTCAAGCTCGTTGCCGACAGTGTGGCTCAGCAGCGCCAGGTCGCATCCCTGACCCTCGTTTTTCACCCGGCTTGCCTGGCAGCCTTGGCCGTCGGACTCGGCACAGCGTACCAGTTCGCTTGGGTCAAGCGGAACCACGACTTAGGCCTGACACTGTCGATGCTCAGCGGCGTTATAATGACGTACCTCTTGGCAATCCGCTACGTGGCCTCCCCGTACATCCGCCTCGCAGAGGAAATGAAGTGGTCCTGGCTAGTGGGAGAGGACGGCGAGGAGGATACCGTTATCGGGACGCGCTTTGGCGACGAGGTCATTGGCGCCCTGGTGCTCCGTCTCGAGCCGAACCCTGGTCTTGCCGGCAAGAAGAAGAACCGCAGCCTGAGCCTCAAGGGCGGGCGGGGCGTCATCCGGGGCTGGACGACGCGCCTCCGATACCGCGGGAAAGGAGTCGGCGCCGACATGCTCCAAGAGGCTATACGCGTTACGCGCGAGAAGTGCGGCAAAGACGCTGCCGTCGGATTCGCGCAGGAGCACGCCAACAGCACCATGGTCCTGCCCGAGTTCTTCAACCGGCCGTTCAGGAAGCAGGAGCAGCGCGCTGCCAAGGCGCTCGACAAGGCGCTCGGTGACTGGGAGGGCGCGAAGCGCAAGAGGTAGTTTGGGAAATTGGAATCTTTTTATGACGGGATTGGGACGGGTTGGCCTTGCGGTGGGTTTCTAGGGGCGCCATACAGCAAGTCACTCACGGGCGAATTGGGGGAACAGCTATAGCTGGTGGTGTGCTGGCTGGGATACTACACATATTTAATACTCTGATGATACCACATAGACTTTCGCTAATGCTATCCTCAGCGTGGGCCACGCTGAGCGCATATTCCTGTCCTATGCCCCGGCCCTATTGATGATCGAAATGCCCTCGTTTTGTCTTGTTAGCAGAAAACTACTACAACTACACTGCTACCTCGTAAAACACAAGGGGAAAGCAACTTATTCCCGTTTGGCGGAACTGCCACAGGTTCTTCGTTCCTGGCGTTGAGAAAGCTTTTTCGGCTCAGGCCCCCAGTGTGTTAGCCTATACCCCTGACCTAGAAGCGCTGTCAAGGAGGGGATGATGGTACATCGGATCCTGGATTAAGGCCGCTCTGGCCTCGTATGTATAAGACTGCGCCAGCCCAGTGAGACGGGTCTCACTCGCCTCAGCCACTGTTGGAGGCTATGGCAGAAAAATTGGTAACTGTAAATACAATGGTATCTTTGATATAGTCGCACCCCACCGGACCGCTTCCTCATACCGGTTGGAGCACCCAAGCAAGATTGCCATTCTTCACGCCGGAAGACGCCCAAAGACTCCAAAACAACCTACTAGGAAAGCAGACAAGGAGCCACCATTACTGCCTCTGCTGCCGCCGCCACCCCGCTCTGACGCTTGATCAAATCGATTTACACGGGCGACTGCACGTCATGAAAGCACAATAAAGCCATGCTTCCTAGCGGCGGATACGTGCGGCGGCGTTTTTACCTGGCCGTACGACATAAGTGTCCGGGTCGAAGCCATAGATCGGGTTGCCGAGACGGCGCAGCGAGAAGATGACCTATGACTGGGTGAGTACTGCACATGGCCAACCTACAGCGCCCCGGATGGACGGGGGGTCTCACATCAGTCACCGTCACGGTTTTCGCGTTTCGGTACTCGACATAGGCAGCACAGTCGGCTAGAATCTGTTGCACAGCGCAAGCGTTAGGCCCATTGAGGCGATAGTTGAGCGGGGAGAGAGCAGACCGTCCTGAGGCGCTCCTTCAAAGCGCTTCGGATGTCATTGTATATCATGGCCGAGAGGCGCTTGACTCCACCTCGCCGCGCCAGACGCCTGGGCCGTAGTGTTAGCGACTAGCAAGCATGTGTGGTGCACTACCAGGTTATCCAAAATAGGTAGGTAGGTTGGACCTGTGTACAACGAAGCTACCTATCATGGACTGGACAGGGCAGGAGACGTGGCTTGCCGGATATCGCCCTTGGCTAGGAAAGCTCGAGTGTCAGCTGACGCGCCCCTCGCCCGGTATGTTTGCTGGCCGACTTACTGATCCCATAGATCGTATCCTTGATAATTTTCCTGCGTTGATGCCCTTAGCAGCCGCAAAGGTTGGGGGGCTTTCCCCGCGGTCCAGAGAAACTCACCGATGCCGTTTGACTCCGAGACTGATGTGTGTTTTGCCTTTGCCTTTACCCTTGGTGGGAATCGGCGGGCGGTGCCGACTAGGGCCGCCGGGAGGCGTGAAGGGCGTTGGCATGGTGGACGTCACCGATTCGATCGCTACAATACAAACGAGACACCGCAGTAGAGGACAGAGAGGCTGGTGGTTCTCCAAGAGATGAAGCTATCCGGCTTGCTTGCAGAAGCGAGGTCGAGGGCTATTTATTCAAAATGTTACCGGATGAGTAGGTAAATACCCAGGGCGTGGCTGTCTTCCGGTTGGCGTGTTCAGTCTCTAGGCCGGTAGGCGCCAGGTGCGAATCAGTGGCTGGGGAGCTCCCAGGGTGGGGAAGTGACGGCTGAGTGCCTGACCAAATGGGGGGCGGGTGGCGGTATGGCAGGGTACCCTACTGGCTTCAGCGAGGTGGGGGTAGGGTGAGAGAACTACAAGACACCTGCAGGGCCTTGGCTGCCAGCGGGCTTGAGCCATAACGGGGAGCCTGTCAGCAACTGGGCAGCCTCTGCTGGCGATCTGTGTGGACAAACAGCCGCGGCACGATTGCATCGAAACAACGAGCGGGCACACTCGGGTCTAGCCAGGGCACTATTATTGTGCTCCCCACGAGAAGCCGTGGAGTCTGTCATTGCAGGAGGTATCTAATCAAAAGGAGCATTGTGTACTTTGTACGGTGTCCATCAGGGGATCACATGCTTTACAATAACGAGCGTCAACGCCGATCCTGGCAGGGCCTCTAATTAGGGTACCCAAAAGACGCTACAGTCTTTCCACAATAATCGTCGTCTATAGGAGTGGGAATTAATCGACGATGAATGTGGCCTCGCTGAAGAGCTCGCCCTCCTCGGTGATCTCTTCGTCTCCCACCTTCAACTTGAGCGAGAGCTTCTTGTTGGGGAGGAACTGTGCATTCGGTCAGCGGTTAGCCTGGTGACGACGCACCAAAAAGGGTTCGGACGGCGGCTTACCTGGTAAATGTACGGCCGAGTGCCTGCTACGTTGCCCAGGATCTTCTTCACGAAGCCCGGCAGCTCCTCCATAACGTCGATCTTGTCCAGCAGACCGCCGAATGAGCCCTCGATGCTAGCGGTGACCTCCTTGCCGTCCTTGGCCGCCCCGGTCCAGGTGAACTTGATGTCGGTGGGGATCTCCCAGCCGTTCTCCTCGTCGAGGCTGGTCTTGACGTGCTCGGCCGTGCTGAGAGCGTTGGCCATGATGATCTCGCCGTCGACGGCGATGCCGCCGACGTTGACCTTGGTGAAGCCGTACGACTCCGGGGTGGTGTACTCCATCAAAATAGCCGAGTGCTTCGGGCCCTGGAAGTTGCAAAAGTTCCACTTGGCCGCCGCGTGGTGCGGCTTCATGCCCTGCAGGGCATAGACGTAGAAGCCCCTGCCCTTTAGGTCCACCGGCCCCTCCTTGGTCAAGAGGGTGCCTTCGGTCACGCACCTAGGCCAGAAGGCATGGCGCATCTTGCCCCAGGGGTTCGCGAAGTCGTCTCCAAACAGCGTGTTGCCTGTCTCGCCGATGTGGAAGCCCGGCGCCGTCCGGGTGATCTTGAGGTTGACGATGGCGTCGTCGTCGCAGTCTGATTTGATGGTGTAGTAGGTGCCATCTTCGGAGAGTTCCAGGGCGACGTGGTCGTCGTAAAAAGCCGTCATGTCATCGCTGAAGCTGTTGTTGTTGAGGGGATTCGTGGACCAGAGATGGGGCTTGGAGCTGTCGCGGTAGAAGAGCTTCGCGTTGAACTGGCATGTTTTCCGGACACCACTGCCGACGAGTATTAGCTAGCCGCCGTAGAGAGAGATGGGGAAGGGGGGTTGCCGCACGCGACGTTGCTGAAGATGACTTGGGCAAACAGCACGAAGCCGTTCTCTCCAAAAAAGTAGAAAGTCTGGGATTCAACATTGGTTCCCTCGAGCGCCTGCCATTTAAGGTGTTCCCTCTTTAGCTCAGTGTAAGGGACCGTCTTGGCCTCCTCGGCAACAGACTTGACCGCCTCGGGGCCGTGGATGGGCTCCGGGGTGCCAGCGGCGTCAGCCAGCCTGCACACGACAGCGTTAGGTCTCATCAGACGATGAACTCGCGCACCAGAGATTCACTCACTTCTGCTTCGCCCACTTGAACATGCTGCTGAATTTGGGAGTGTAGGAAGAGGTGGTCCGGTGTTCAGGTGGTGGAATGTGGAGGGGAAAGTTGGGTCGAAAAGTACAACGGCGCCGTAGCGGGGGTATCTTCGTCGCAGGTGGGCAGTGGCAAAGCTAGGTATTTCTCCAACGCAACCAGTTCGACCAAAAAAAAATTCGGCTGACACCCGCCTCTTTTTGACTCTTAAAGGACGAAAGGCTAGCTCGGAAGACTCGGAGTCGATCGACAAGGCTATGTTAGTAAAGCGAAGTCAGAATATAAACACCATCTGGTCTCGACAGATAACGTGTACGCGCTGAAATAACTGTGCCTCATGCTGGACGTCATCCCCCCATTTGGCATTCATGCCAACCAGCAGATGCGGCAGGGGTCTTCCTGGGCGCTGAGATTGGTCGCATAAACGCCCTACAAAGGCAGCGGCTCAGGGCTAAATGGACTGTGGTGGACCCTGCATCTAAACTGTGGGCTGGCGATAGCTTTCCGATTTTTTTTTTCTGCAATCCCCCCTTCGCAATTCCTTCAGCAGAGCTGCTCGCAAAACCACCGCGCGATTCGACCTATCGCACGCAATCCGGGTCGAAACCGACGCCAGTCACACAGCTCGAAGAAAGGTGCATGTAGCTCAGCCGCAGCCATGTCGAAGGCGCGCGTAGCAGGCGGTGTGGACACGGTCATCAAGCTCATCGTGGGCGCTGGGCAAGCGAGTCCCAGCCCGCCGGTCGGGCCTGCGCTGGGAAGCAAAGGTGTCAAGTCGATGGACTTCTGCAAGGTTGGTCCCGCCTCCCATGAACCCTTCCCCCTCCTTCCCCCCCCCCCCCCCCTTTCCGGCACCAACGCCCGCGAGGTGTTAGAAACTTGGCGAGCTCCCTGTGCTGATAATTACCTCCTATTCTCGTCGCGCAGGAGTTCAATGCCCGTACCGCACACATCAACCCCGGCACGCCCCTACCCGTTCGCGTCACGGTCAGGCCCGACCGGTCGTTCCACTTCGACGTACGCACCCCACAAACGTCATGGCTTCTCCTCAATGCGGCGAATGTGCCCACAGGCAAGAAGGGCAAGAGGAAGGGCGCCAGCAACCCCGGCACCGAGACCGTGGGGACCGTTAGTCTCAAGCACATCTACGAGATAGCGAAGATCAAGCAGAGCGAGATGCGTCTGTCTGGGTTGCCGCTAGAGGGCCTTTGCCGGAGCATCATCTACCAGTGCAAATCCATCGGCATCAACGTGGTGGCTTAGGAGAGTCGCGTCTTTCGAACTAGAAGCAACACCGGCGCTATGAGTCGCCTTTGGGAAGTCACAGGACCGAGGGAATCGGCCTCGTCGTCCAAGAACGTCTTCCGGTCCCGTTGTTTGTATCATCTCTGTACCACCAATGGCATGTGTAAAAACAAAACAGGAAACGAGGGTATGACAGGCTTAGCAGATAACACTGCGCTTTGTGTCTTGAATAGACTAGCGAACGAACTTTCTCCCACTCGACCCATCATCAATCCCAAGGTATGGCCGAGATTGATAATAATTGGTTGCTGTCTTGTCTATATTTCCGATCCCGTAGTAGGTTGGCAGTCGCACAAGGCGGGCAGCATATCCGGAAGTGGAAAACGGTGGGATTGGCTTGAGACCGGAGCCGGAACTGCGGCACCCGGGATTTCGGGGCCCCGTTCTATCCCGCTCGCTCGGCCGAGTGCTGCATTGGTGGAAAGACGAGGCATCGGCAACAAGATCATTGTACTCCAAGGGAGGATCGAGGGGCAGCAGATTCGCCCCGCCGATAGCAAAGCGCAGCGTAGCACATGCCGACCTTGCCCAGAAACAGGCTGTAAAAAGAATGTCGTGAGGCACATTCGCCACGTTCTATTTTCCCGGTGAACACGGCCGCGACGATGGTGGCGGATTTCAGTCTAGATACCTTAGACCCGCCAACTCAAGGGCATTCACATGCTGGTGCTCCAGAAGTCTGTTCCGGTTTTGGCTCTCAAATGCCCCTAGCGAGCTGCCGTCTCCACATGGACACTGCGCGATCCGGGAACTGCAGAGACGAATCGGCAGGCTCTATACTACTACACGAGAGACCAGACGCCGGACACACGGCGTCGATTAGCCCGATGGAAGGGCATATTCGGAGCAGGGCGCTTACAGGGCCTCCTTCCAAGAATGGCACCTAGAAACGGATTTGGTCGTATGCTGTGGGTGTCGCCGATAAGTTCGCCGGTTATGTCACGAGCGAAAAGTGCGGGGTCTCGATAGGGCGAATCCAATAAGCGAAACATGCATGGTATAGGTACCTACTGAGTAGAGCAGACGGCCAGATCGTGCTGGCTTTGCTGGAAGAAGGACCTCCAGGACCTTGTGGGGATTTTTTTTCGCCTTGGCCGAGCCCACCCTTTCTCTAGTTTCGCCCTCTTACATGTGTGGGCTCGTTTGACTGGCAGCTTGCTTGGCTCTTGTACGGTGTGCGCCGGGAGAAATTGGCCGAGAAGAGTCATTGAAGCACGTTAGCGCGAGTACTGCGTGAAAGAAAATCTTCAATGCATGAAAAGGGCGCTTGGTCAGCGGCCCACCTCTCTTTGTCCGAGAAGGGTCCCCCTTCCCCAGTTCGACCTGCCGCCAATTGAGATACGTTACCAGGCTTCGTTTCGTCGAAAACGCTTAGAGTCATCCCTGCCCGGCCCGAAGGAACTGGAGGGAAGGGGGAAAGCAAAAAGAAAACTCTGTCTTGGGCTGTGAGTCGTAGAAAACTCCCGAATAGAGAGATTCTTCACGCATCGTCGCCCGAAACTAGCCGGCTACGGAGTAGACCGTGGCCTGGGTCCCGCAGCTCTCGAGTGGATAGCGGGAGGAAGGCGGGCCCGGCTGACCCACCCGAACGCGGCGAGGCAGGTCGAATTGTGAGCAAGGAGCAGAGAGAGGCACGCCCCGGGGCGGCTTGTTAGTCGTGCCTTAGATCCACGAGAGCAAGGTGCACTTCGGTTTCCGACTCTTTCCCCCCTCCATTTTTTGCAAACCTCCCTCTGTCATCAATATCCTCGTCTCCCATCCCGGAACCCCATCGCCGCGCCGGAAGTTCAGGACTCGGGTCTTAAGGAGATTCGCCATGGCGGACGTCGAGTCCTCCCCCTCAGGTCAGTCTGCGAATTGCCCCTCATCGCCGCCCCCCACGCATGCCTCGGCTTGCGCAACGTGGATTGGCGGTGGTTGCAGCTCATTCTTATCACCACCCCGCTAACCTCCCGTCGCAACTTGCAGAGCTCGAACAGCACGAGAAGCCGCCTACTAATCCGACGCACGACCAAGCAGCCCAGCCTGCCGTCCGATTCAAATCTACCATCGAGGAGATCTCTCCGCCTCCCAATCCCGTCGTCGCCGCCGAAACCACCAATGAGGCCAGCAATCCACCCCCGCGCGGCCTCGGGAACCCGGGCGAGGTCAGCCCGGAGGAACTGCGGGCACTGTCCAAGTCGCTCATGGCCGCGCCGCTGCAAGAGAGGCGAATGAATATTTTTGCCTACGAACCTTTCTCTCTCCCGGCTTCTAGGGTACGTTTCCGGCATATCCGCCTCCCCTCCCCTCGAATTGCTACCTCATAGCCCTCCTCACGTGCTTGTCTCCATCGCCCAGGCCCGATGCACCTGTCTCAGATGCGCGCAGGCGGAGTCGTCGTGACAAGCGGCCGACGAAGCTGAAAGACCTGAAATTAGCGCCCGTGGTTGCCACACGCTAACTAACACGCAATAGACGGCATCTCACGAAGACGAGTCCGGGGAGGCGAGTCGGCAAGGAACGAGAAGCTCTGGGGAGCCGGGCCGTCACTCGCCTCTCCTGAGCCCTCGGAGCGCCGATATGCACACTCCTCCCCTCTCGCCGGCAGCTACCGACTCGGCCGAGGGGGAAGCGAAGCGGGTAGGACGGCGCGGCGAGTCGGACAGGATAGGCCGCGGCCCTGACATCATCACACCCCAAGAATCCGGCCAGGACTCCCTCTCGCCGCACCGTCCCCTTGCCCGGCGCCCAAACTCATCTGAAGATGTACCCCAACGGCCGGTGACCAGCGATGGCCGGCCGCATCTCGTGATCGGCGACCACCGGAAGGGCCTCTTCTCGGTCGGCCCCAGCTCGCCTAGCAGCTCCGTCCCTGTCTCTCGCGAAAGCAGTCCCTCGCGCCCCGCATCGCAATTCTACAGTCGTCAGCCCCTACCGAGCGGTGAAGTGAATGACCCTTATGCCGCGGACAAGCGGAAGGCGCAGAAGGGTATCGATTCGCGCTTCATCTTTTCCCGCAAGAAAAAGAGCTCTCCGGGCTCCTCGACCGTGAGCCTGCCTAGAGGGGGTTCACTGGACGTGAAGCGCCACTCTGGGATCTTCGGTGGTAAAAAGGATGAGCTGCAGCAGGAGGAAACTGGGGGGCATAGCCGGCATGGTTCCATGTCCGACCTCAAGAGATTCTTCAAGCTCGGGGCCGGTTCCAAAGCAAAGCGGGCGGCATCTCCCGCACCTTCGACCCGCTCCGGCAACAAGACACCTCCCTCTTCACGGTCAACGACCCAGATTCCTTTTGGTGACGATCACGGCCTCACCTCGAAGTACGGGAAGCTCGGCAAGGTGCTTGGTGCCGGCGCGGGAGGCTCTGTCCGCCTCATGAAGCGTAGCGAGGACAGCGTGGTGTTTGCTGTCAAGGAGTTTCGCCCCCGCCACTCGTACGAGACGGAGCGAGAGTACGTCAAGAAACTGACGGCCGAATACTGCATGGGATCGTCGCTTCACCACGGGAACATTATCGAGACCCTCGACATCGTCCAGGAGAAAGGGAAATGGTACGAAGTCATGGAGTATGCGCCTTACGACCTGTTCGCCATCGTCATGACAGGGAAGATGTCTAGGGAGGAGATCAGCTGCTGCTTCCTCCAGATCCTCAGTGGCGTGACGTATCTTCACAGCGTGGGCCTGGCACATCGAGATCTCAAGTTGGACAACGTCGTGGTCAGCGATCACGGCATAATGAAGATTATCGACTTTGGCAGTGCCCACGTGTTTAAGTATCCTTTCGAGAGTGGCATTGTGATGGCAACTGGTAAGTTCTCCTAGGCAAACCTGCTACCGGTGCAATGGCTAAGTTTTCGCACAGGTATCGTCGGTTCCGATCCCTACCTGGCGCCCGAGGTGTACGACGAGCGGAAGTATGATCCACAAGCTGTGGATATTTGGTCACTCGCAATCATCTTCTGCTGCATGACACTTAGAAGGTTTCCGTGGAAGGTGCCGCGCATGACGGATAGCTCATTCAAGCTCTTCGCCGCCGAGCCCTCGCCGGGTCACGATCCGAAGAAGCTGGTCCTGCCGGCCTCAAAATCCACCAACGACCTGACCGACACACCGGCCCGGGACTTTGACGTCCAGAGCATGAAGGCAAGCGCAAACAAAGGTGGGAACGACGACGCCAAGTCTGAGCATAAAGGATCCAGCTCCAACGCCGGCTCGCATCTACAGCCAGGAGAGAGTGCGGGAGAGAAGCGTGAGGTCATTCGCGGGCCGTGGCGCATCCTCCGCCTACTTCCCCGCGAGAGCAGGCACGTGATAGGTCGCATGCTCGAGATCGATCCCAAGAAGCGCGGCAAGATGGAAGATATCCTGGAAGACAAGTGGGTGGCGAATACCGTGATTTGTCGCCAGATCGAGCCGGGCAACGTGGTCAACGCTGATGACCACACCCATATCCTGGAACCCCCTGCGAGCGCTAAGTAGAAGCATTCAGGACTGCTTCGAAATTAATTCAGCCTTCGGGATCGCTTCTGAGTGTACTCAACGCCGATCCTGCGCGCTTGCGGCTTGCGAGGTTGCGATGAGCAAGGGAGCGGAGAGGCTGCCTCGACCCGGGCCGGCCAACCAACCCGAGCCTTGTAGGATATGGACTGTGGGGTCAGCTCGGTTATGATGTGGTGGGTAGGAGCCACGCACGTGTTTTAGAGGTCACGATGAGCATGGGAGGAGCCGGTGCATGTGTATAGACATTGGGATCACGAAGGTGATGGCGGATATGGGTATTGTTCGGGTGGTATTACACGGCTGATGCCAACACATAGTGTCGAGAGGTTTCTGCGGTGGTATATTCCTATACTACTTCTTAGAGTCATATATTTGCAGTGAACATAGGAATTATAATGGCGCAAGCGTCTTGTTTAAAATTCCGGCGTTCCGAACTGCATGGTCAGGAGGAAAAGGGGACAGACAGGGGTTTTGTTTTGTAGGCCCACCTGCTAGCCAATCAGCGTGGCCAATCGGAAAGTGCCGATCACCTCGGCCACGGCAAAGGTCCGGAGAAAAAAAATTGGCAGTTCTTCTAGATGACGATAGAAGCTTGACCATAAATCGCATTTCCTCTCCTGACCCTGAGAAGCAACAGCTTGCCCAATTTGTCACACCACAGCTCCCGCGCAGCCACCTCGCATCCCCCGATCGCACACGAGAAATAGCAGCAATGGTTAGTGAATAATCTCTACCGAGCTCCCGCCACTCGCATGCGAAGCGCAGGAGCCGTCGGCGAAGCTGCCTCGGGAGCAAGGGAGCTCGTCCGCAGACGGCTCCCCCTCGAGAGGTTTCTGTCCATGACAAGTTAGCTGACCCAGGAGACGCTAGGCCACCTCCATCCGCTCCATCAAGTCCCTCGTCCCCCTCCTGGACCGTGTCCTGGTCCAGCGCATCAAGGCCGATACCAAGACCGCCAGCGGCATCTTCCTCCCTGAGTCGAGCGTGAAGGAGCTCAACGAGGGCCGCGTCCTCGCCGTCGGCCCCGGTGGCCTCGACAAGGATGGCAAGCGCGTGGCCATGGGCGTCCAGAGTGGCGACCGCGTCCTGATTCCCCAGGTAAGGCAGCGAGACTTTGACTGTCGCTTTCCGCGGACCTCGGCTAACGTGTGGCTACACAGTACGGCGGCTCCCCCGTCAAGGTCGGCGAGGAGGAGTTCCACCTGTTCCGGGACAGCGAGTGAGTGCCCCTGTACCCAGCCTAAACTGCCGTTGCCGAGTCTAACTCCCTCATAGGATTCTGGCCAAGATCAACGAGTAAAAGATACCCAACACCCCGCCCCCTGCATCACTACATGTACAATATGGTTGTATCAAATCCAAGGCACACACGAGGGATGGGATGACGGGCCTTTCGCATTTAGAGCGGTGTAATTGCGGCGCATTCTCTGGGTGCTCAAATGATGGTCCCGGAGGCTCCCTCGACCCCTGAGTAGTATCGGACGGAAGACGTAAACTTTTGTGGCAATACTACGTTATATCTCCTCTCTCAACCCCGCGGCCTGGCAGCGACCGGGACAGCTGTCTCTCCCTTCTCGTCTAAGCGAGAGGATCGGATTCTCCAATGACGTGCAGGCCAGGACCATTGTCAGCCCAAGGAGGCACTTAACATCTGACCCAGGAATGCTGCCCGGATCCTAAAATATGTCTTTACCCGGGGCGCGCGGCTAGGAGAATGCAGGTTGCTTAGCCGAGCGAGCATGCAAAGCATGGGGGAGAGCCCCAATTCGGGGGTGTGATATTCTAAAGTTTCAAAACACAACTGCCGCTGTCAAATTCACACGAGGTCGGAAGACGGTCTAGTTTTGCTGCCCTCTAGCTTCGCGCCTGGACTGGGAAGGATCGTGCAGCGCAATTAATTACTGACGCCAGGGTCCATGTGCTGGCAGGAGCTCTGTCTGGTGCTCCGGATGCTCTTGGGACTCGGACGACGCCAAGGAGGTTCGCGCCTAGTAGTGCTTGCGGCTAAAGTCACACCATGGTTGACCGGCCCACTGAGCGCCGTTAGGCTGGCCCAGCCGATTTACTCCAGGTCACCGCGGGAGATCTTAAGCGCTGCTGGTAGTAGCAACTCATCGAGGTCGCCCGCTTCCTGTCGAGGCTCGCGCCCCCCCTAAGGAATCACCAATCAGCCCGGCGGGCTTGGCCTAGATGTTGTTTCAGGCTCCTGCCATCTTATGACAGCCAAACTTACTAGCTGCCTCTTGTGTTTCTTCACCTCGCGTGTTCGTGCCTATGGACGCGATGATGCACGGTCGTGAAAAAGGGGCTCGCCTAGCCCGTCCCTGCATCGTGAGGTGTGCTTCCCCAAGCCATGCTGCTATTCCTAGTGCTAGGCACACGGCGCAGCACGGGGCGGGGGACCTCGAGAGTCATCTGTCATGACGAGATGGTCTATAAAGGGAGCACGGTTTCCTTCTGTCCAAGCTCTTGCTGTACATTTGTCTTTCCGGCCTTGATTACTTCCCTTTTCGCTCCTTTCCTTCACGTCGTTCCCTGGCAGTCGCCTACAAATTCAACTTACTCGCAGGAGAGCAGCCTAGGTCTGCTACCCAGTCTCTATCATTCCCCACGGAACAATTCTTTTCATCTTTCACTTTTCCGTGGATCGACGCACCTGGTTGCTGTGCTCTCTTTTGACCACCTTCGTTTTCTCATACCAAGCGATCGTCTACGCGATCCTACTTTTGCAGGTTCATCATGCACGCTCCCTTCATTCTCGGCCTGGCCGCTGGCTTCGCCTCTGTGGCGTCTGCCCATTCCGTCTTCACGACACTCTTTATCGATGACAAGAACCAGGGTGACGGGACCTGCGTTCGCATGCCCAAAGACCCGGATACCGCTACGAACCCCATCGCAAGCCTGAGCAGCACAGATATGGCATGCGGTAAGGAGTTATCTCGTTCCTGGGCGTCGTGCTCGCGACCCCTGTCATGGTAGACTGAGAGCCAGCTAACGAATCTGCGGGCTAGGCCGTGATGGACAGAAGGCCGTCGCCTTCACTTGCTCGGCGCAGGCGGGAGCGAAGCTCACCTTTGAGTGGCGTTCCACCCCGGACCTGTCCGTTCCTGGCTCCATTGACAAGTCCCACGCGGGCCCATGCGCTGTATACTTGAAGGCGGTTAGCAACATCATGACTGACGCTGCTGAAGGAGATGGGTGGTTTAAAATCGCAGAAGAGGGCTATGACAGCCAATCTAAGCAGTTCTGCACGGAGAAGCTGATCGCCAACAACGGACTACAGAGCATCAAGCTCCCAGATGGTCTGCCCACGGGGTACTATCTCGTGCGTACGGAGCTGCTGGCCCTGCAAAACTCACCCGCAGACCCCCAGTTCTACGTGGGCTGCGCCCAACTGTTCGTCCAGGGCAGCACCTCCACTCCCCTGAGCATCCCTGCCGAGCAGAGGGTGTCCATTCCCGGCTACGTCGCCATGGGCGAGCCGTCCGTGAGCTTCAACATATATGCCAATCCTCTTGCTCTGCCCTACCACATCCCCGGGCCAAAGGTATTCGAGGTTCCGTCCGTCGGAGCCTTCGCAGCCGATGCTGCCGCTACCCAGCAGACCCAGGGCGTGATTCCTGCGTCAGCCCTCATTACGAATGCAAACTGGGCTGGTGTGGAGGTGCCTGATTACACCACCGAAGCCGGTTGCTGGGCCGCGTCCGACAACTGCTACCAGCAGCAGAAGGCATGCTACGACAGCGCCCCGCCCAGCGGCAGCAAAGGCTGCGAGGCGTGGGGAAACAAGTGCAAATCGATCCAGGACGCCTGCTCCGCTGGTAAATTCACCGGCCCCCCCAACAAAGGAATTGCTCTCAACGCGAACGTCAATGCTCCTGTTCCGGGCCCGATCCCTCCTGCGCCGGCTACGGAAGGGAGCGTGCCCCCGGCCGATCCCGTCTCCACTGCTGGCACTTCTACCACGCCCGCGGCGAGTGTATCCGTTAGCCAGGCTCCGGCGGCCTCAGATTCGGGAACTGGCCCCGGCACGGGTTCTGAGCAAGAGGAGACGTCCGCCGAGTCCACCCCCACCACGCCAGCCAGCCCTGTCGCCTCGACGCCCACGAGTGCCGGGGAAGCGGTGACCACTTCGGCCACTGAAGTTACACCTGACGCCGATGGCTGCGGGGCCACCAGAAGCAAGCAGGATGACAAGGAGACGGAGGAGGAGGAGGAAGAGGAGGAGGAAAACGAAGCGTGTGATGAGACCGGGGAGGATGATAGCGAGTGCGAAAGCAACGAGGAGAAGCGATCCCTTGCCGCTCGGCAGGGAGCGACCGGCCGGGAGACGCCGATTGACCTCAGGTCGGCGGTAGCTGGGAAGCGTCACATGCGTTGGGGAAGCAGGGTCTAGAGGGACACTACATCTTGACCGCGATCTACCAATGAGGAATGTGCGCTTCTCCAGCCTACACAATATGTTCATTCATGTATATATAGATATAAAAGCGACGCGTACAAAACGTGCGTTGCGGTGATGCGGGAAAATAGCATTACGGACTGGGATCCATCACAAGTTCTTCCAGTGAGATGTGACAAGACAACACCGGCATGTAGGGTGAATCGAACCTTCACTCGCTCCTACAGCGGAATAAGTTAATTTCAGACAGTAGAGTACGGCGGTAAGGGTCAGACTAGCCCTCCTTTATATTTGATTAATCGACTCTCGAGCTGCCTCGTGTGATCTTTCTGTACCCAGCACCTCTCTATAGCATCTTATCATCTACCTAGAATACGCCATTATGTGATTCCCTTCCACCTGGGGCCAAGATTACAGCATCCGGTTACGCAGGATGACGTACGGAAACAACACGGCGAGGAATACCGAGACGATGCCGTTCTAGGAGAGGAGTTTTAGAATGTCACCCATCCGGGTCTCCTTAGTCTTGCCCTTCTTGCTCCCGTCCTCCCGGAATGCTTTCGATACCAAGTCGCGCTTTTCGGCTTGGACGTCCAGGACACGTTCCTCGACGGTGCCTTCCATGACCAGACGCCAAACAGTTGTTGGTCGGGTCTGACCGAGACGGTGTACCCGATCAACTGCTTGATCTTCGATCGCTGGGGCCCACCCTGAGAAAATCGTTAGCAGGGCAGTGGTCCTTGGGGAGGCGTGAGAGGCTAAACATACAGCTGTCGGCCAGGATGACCGTGTCCGCCGAGACCAGGTTCAAGCCTACGCTACAAACAGCGAGGCTAGCAAGGAGAATTCGGGTATCAGGGTCGGTATCCAGGGCCTTGATAGCGGCATCACGTTGCGTGACAGTCATGCTGCCGTCGATGCGAGTGAATCCATAACTGCCCTCCTCGAGCTGGCGCTGGATGACCGTCAGGAACGATGTCCATTGTGAGAAAATGATGATCTTGGAGGCGTCGTTCTTCCTGAGTGTTGCCTGCACGATTTTTAGAAGTGCCTCAGTCTTCGAGCTCTTGGTGTCGGGATCCAATCTCTCGTCCTCCTCCGGGTTGCATTCTGGCGCAGGCTCGAGGAGGTGTTCTTTTGCAAGCTCTGCTCGGCACATCGGGCACTTGCCCTGCACCTCAATCACCCGAGCAATACATGGCCGACAAAATACGTGCTTGCAGGCTGTGATCACTGGCTGTTTCAAAGAATCGATGCAAACCGCGCATTCCTCTTGGCTCTCGATATACAGCTGTAGCGCCTGCTGCAAGAGCGCGCGGTTCTTGGGGGTCAGAGCAACGAGGGCGTTTTCGTCCCCTAACAATTCGAGGAGATCGGCAATCCGTTCTCGGCAGAGGGTCCAATGATTGCATGTCTGGCGAAGGCGCAGAAGTCTCTCGAGCACGCTCTGGAAACGGCCCTTCTGACCCTTCTTGCTCTTCTTCTGGTACTCTTCGAGCGCGCCCTTAGCTTCCGATAGCAAAGCGTCGTATTTGGTCTGCTCATCCGGCCAGAAGGTGATGCGATGAATGTACTCGGTTTTAGGAGGCAAATTCAGGTCAATAAATTTCAGGCTCTTCTTTCGTCGAAGGCATAAATCGGCCATGAGGGATTGCACAAGCATCTCGGCCGTGCGCTCTCCGGAGGCCAACGGCCTGGTGATCGCTGCTTGGAAAATCTCAGGTTGCTCAATGCCGCCAGTGATGCGCAAGAATTTCAAGACTGACAATAGATCACGGATGCTGTTGATAATCGGGGTGCCCGTCAGAACCCACCGCGATTTCGCCCTCAGGAGGCAAGCAGCTTCGGCCATCTTTGTCTTGTGGTTTCGGATCGTATGCCCTTCATCTAACACGACGCGGCGCCAGTCTGTCTGGAAGAGCGGCCCACGACCGACCTCACTGCTCAGCGTTCCATAGCTCGTGATGACGACGCCATAGTTCTTCAAATCTGCTCCTCGAGTTGCGCCGTGGTAGACGAGGACCCTCGGCGCGTGCGCATCGAACACATGGCGTTGTATTTGCTGCTCCCAGTTGCTCATCACTGAAACCGGTGCGATGATTCTATACCATCTGGAGTCAGTCTTTGCCTTGAGCAGGGTCGGGACGGGGGGTGCGCTAGCTGTGGGGCTGAAAGGAGCAATATTGAGTCCGAAATACATACAGTGTGCAGCCAGGCCCACCCGTCATGATGAGGCTAATCATTTGTAGCGTCTTGCCTAAACCCATATCGTCGGCCAGGATGCCGCCGGAAAGGAGTTCAGGGGCTGCTTGCACAGTGAAGTTCGTGGCGATGTTGACGTAGCGGCCCCTCGCGTCTCTCTTCCAAAGCTGCACGGCATCTCCAGAGCCTGGCTTGGGAAACTGGGGGTTCTCCTTTGCCCGTAGCCACTCAAGACCCTGCAGCTGGTACGGTAGGAGGGTAGCGCGGAGCATGGGTGGCTGGGCAGCAAGTGGCATAGCAGAGAGTTGTTCTTCGCTCATTGCCATGCTTTGCAAGAGGTCATCGCCTGAACGCATGGCCACTGCTTGGCTGGCTTGGGCTAGCTGTTCCACCGACAGCAGATCCGGATCGGAACCGCTACGTGTAAGGCCGGCGGAGCCCCTCCCGCTCTTCAGGTCCATCGCTCTGCGGGCCTGCTCATTCTGAGCTCTACTCTGCTTGAGCTGGGTCGCTTTCAATAACTTATCGTTCTTAAGACGGGTCTCGAGCTGCGTCCTAACGAGAATGTCTGATGCTCCATACTAGAAGACCCTTAGCTCTTTCTCGACTTTTCGGGGTAGGTCATATCTCAGGAGTAGAACTATGTCCAAAGCTGTGCTAGGCATAACAACACTCCTGGGAGTCCCTAGAAAGCGAATAAAGAACACAGGAGGTACTTACGATGAGGATGCGAATAGGACAGTCGTAGAAACCCTTCTCGCCAGTCAAGATCGCCTCGATTGAGATGTCGTTCGCATCCTGGCCAAGTTAGCTCGCCCCGCCTGTGCCTGCGGAAAACGTTCACGAACAAGATATGGCGCAAGCTTGGCAGCGACAGTTCTGGGGATGTGTCCAATCTGAGTCCCTTGGACATTATCAACGCGTATCGCGTTGCTGTCATAGGGGTTGCTTGGCTCGCGCTTGCACAAAACTCGTTCGTTCGGCGAGGCGTAGCCCGTGTAAAACCGTATACCCACCGTCTTGCTGTCTGGAGACGCGTTAGTAACGTATTTGTTCATCAGAACTCTTAACGCACCTAGGGCGCCGTAGAACTCGTGGGCCGGACCATCACTTTGGGTTAGATCGACGGGCTCGGGTTCACCATCCGCGTCGCGTGGGTTCTGGAATGAGTCGCGACTGAGATGTGAGGCAAGGACTGAGATCCGGGGCGTAGGGCCTGATAGACCATCGGCGCGGCGCGGAGCCTTGGGCTGGCGAGTTTCGTCTTCTCCAGTTAGGTCGATGACCTCTCGGAGACGCTTGCTCCCAGCCATTAGTGATGCGTCGAAAACACGCGCAAGCCTAAGGTAAGGTTGGAAAGAAGGTGCGGGGAGAACAGAAGATTGAGGAAAACAAAAAGAAACTTCTAGACGCAAAGTGAGAACCCAACATGCGAAAAGAAAGAACTTCCGGGGTGAAGCACGCGTCGAGCCCTGGATCGCCAGAAGCACGGGCCATCAAGTTTAAGCTCAAGTTTATAAGATCCCTGGATGGAAACTGCGATGGATGAAGAAGATTACCTAAGTGGCCTGGTATAATTAATTAGTGGCATAATTGCTTCTACGATGTTTATATTCACACCTCCGGACCCCAATCGACTGCTGCGACGCCTTTCCCAGCTCCTTCCATGATCGCTTCCAGCTTATCCTCGTTGGTAATATAGCCCTGACGTTTCTGCGAGATAGCATAACGAATAGGATCGCGCCACTCTCGCCACCATGTTTCCTCGCTCTGTACCACGCACTTGCGGCCCGGCTCGCCGTTCCGATGCGTGGCAAACGGCCATACGGCCTTGACGACCTCATACCGGTTCTTTCCCGAGAACAGCGTGGTAAAAAATGAGGTCAGTTTGCCCGGATTCTGGACTACCACGCTGGAATGGGTGACCGGAAAGGCAACATTTACGTGGCCTTTGTAGTTAAGCGCTGCGACTGCGCTGCGAATCTGGCCTTCGAGCCAGTTGATGTCGAGGTTCGCCACTACCCGCTCGAGCATGAACGACTTCACCCCGGCCGGGTCCTCCACGAAGCGGCGAGCCCAGGCCTCAACGCCTCCTTCGCCTACGTCCGGGTCAGCGGACGGTTTGGCGCCGCCGCGGAACGCGACCTCGCCCTCGCCCACGCAGCGCAGGTAGTCCATCCGCTGCTTCGGGTCCTCGGGCACCAGCAGCGACATGAGGTTGAGCTTCACGGCGAAGTCGACCCGCCGGCCGCGCTTACCGGTTATGTGGACCTGCGGCTTTGGAGGAACCGTAGCAAGCGATCGGATGAGCGATACTAAGGCTGTAGCATTGGCCGACAAATACGGAGCTGAAGTCTTAATCGAAGTTTTATCGGACGACAGTTCAAACAGTGGCGGAGAATAGAGACGGTAGTCGAGAAGGGGAAGTCCTGGGTACTTCTGCGGACCCTTAGGCTGCGGCTGGCGATTTGGTATATTGACCGACGACGTGCTCGCTGGGCCAGAATAGGGTGGTGGCGTTGATGAGCGATCGAATGGTTCGATGCCTTGGGCGCTGAGCGCCTGCTCCTCGCTCATGGGCACCATGTTGGTGCCGGAGCTACTCGCGGCGGAGCCGCTCGCACCAGTGCTCGTCGAAGCTAACTGCGCCTCTTGCTGCTGAGCATCTTGCTGCTCATAGTGCTGCTGCAGGCGCGCCTTTTCCGCAAGAATCTGACCTGGCTGAGAAGGGTCCATGGCTGGCAGCCGGAGGGCTCACGGCTCACGTGCGCCTCTTCGAACCCGCGATGGCGGAGTGCGTTTCTGGCAATTCAGAAAGCCAATGGCTGGCTTTTTGGGGCCTCTCCCCCTTCTTTGATGAGCGGTCAGTTGCTTCGGGGAAGGACGTTGAATGAAGAGCGAAGAGTCGCCGATCGCCAAAGAGATGAATGGTCTGTGGAGTAGAGGGGTAGCTCTGCTAGACGAGCAGCCCTGTCACAAGCCTTTTACGTGGTATTTGGCCTACAGGAGCGAGCGCAGCGCTGTGGCGCAGTGCAATGGCCTCTCAGCTGTTACGGACCGCCGTAAGCCCAGATGCGCGAAATCCACGATCAGGGCCTGCAGCTACTGACACTACAGTGGTTGCAGTGGGGAAAGGGAAGTGAGTGGGGAGCTTGGGTCGCTGGGGTTGCTGATCGGGGGTTTACGGCCGACCGTACTGTGGTTCCTTAGTTGCGGCGCTGTTGCCTACGCATGGCAGCGCGTCCTCGCAGCATGGTCCCCAAACGGGAATGAAGGAAACGTCATGGCCTGACCGATAAGGAGCGCCAATCGCTACAGGCGAACCCACCTACCAGGTGTCTTGCTGACGACTTTGGCACCGATCGACCGTAAGCCGTGGGCCGGTCGTTGAACTAAGGCACGTAATAATTGCCCTGGGGTGGAAGCCGACAGCGCCGGCAGGCGGACGGGTATGCGATGAGAGGTCTACTTATTTAAGCTCAAAGCGGTCTCAGACAGTCACAATTTCTGGGGCAGACACGCCTCCGCCAGGCTGGGATATGACGGTGGCTTCGTCTGATCCCCCAGTCTTTCTCATGTCTTCCTTCAGGCTAGAAAGCTTCTAGTCTGGAGGCAGAAATTACCACTTTACTCGGCGTCGCGTCACGAAATATCGCCATGACAGGTCCAATTTCAGTTCGACGTGATGGGCAGCCTAGTGGCTGCAACGGCCAGAGACAAGTGTCAGTTTGGGACAACGCTCGGCCGCGAGATGCGCCCGACCTAGTCGATACCGCTGAGGCCTTCTTTGTCCTCCCCCGTCCTAGGCACCACACCGCTCCGTCGGCAATAAGGGGCACGTCAGCCTCGGACCTCCTCATTTACTTCCTCGAGAGCCCGTCCTGCACTTGGTAGCTACTACTGTCATTGCACCCGCGCTTTTTCTCAGGTCCGCCTCAGCCCGTTCCCGCCAAGGACGGCCAGCAAAGCGACAGAGAGGGGAGCTCGTGCTGTGCCATGGCCTTTGCAGCCTTGTGGGCGCCGTGGCTTGCCTCAGTTCCGCAGCTCGGACCCTTGACTGGTTGTCAGTCCCATCGTGGCTGCAGATAGCGCCGCCCACTGCATTGGATCCGGAGCTGGTTGCTGCTCAGCCGCAGCGAGCATGCGGGAGGTCCCAAGACGCCTTTGCAGAGCGAGTCAGGGGGACTCAGAGTGCTAAAGAGGGCGAGATATACCTAGCCGGCCACGCCTTGCCGTCTCTGCCATTCTCTCCCCTTGGTGCTCTTCTCGGAATCGAGCGAGCCTGACAGCCCTTTCTACCGATTGTGCGTCGAGAAATCTGGGTATCACCATGGGACCCGTAGGCTGGACGACAATTCCTCGGGCCTTCAGCTGGCTACTGCCGGCGCAGAGCCTAATCGCCGGTGTCGCAATCTACTCGACTAATTTCGTGTATGGAATCGGCAGCATCCCGTTCATCCTCGCTGTGGTAGCTGTAAGTCAAGCAGTCTTACGAACCGCCCAGATCGTTACCGACTAACATTCGGTCCCCATAGACTGGACTTCATTTCATCCTGGGTCTCTACTTTTGCTTCACGCAGAACCGACCGGGCCGCCATCACCTTTTCGTCGTTCCCACGACCTTTACCCTCGGCGCGGGCGTGTGGTGCGCTGCTCTGTACTATTTTGCGAGGACGACCGATGTCCTATTGAGACTGAACCTCAGCTATCCCCCGGGCACCAACCACAATGCGAAGGTCCAGGACCTGCAGACCTGGACGTATGTGGGATGCGGCGTGACCGGGGTGAGCGTTGTGCTCGATATTGCCCTCATCACCCTCTTCATCGTGACGGGCAAACCAAAGCCGCAGCCGCCTCTGCGATCATCGACGTACATCTCCGGTCCTATCTACGCCGTACCGCCGATTGCAGCGCAGTTCCAGCAGCAGCAGCAGCACCTCCCGGCGCACCTGAACGGCTACGGTTCCCCGACGGGCCCAATGAGCCCCGTCAGTCCGCTAGGAGACAATAAGCCGGCCCTAACTGCCGTTTACACCAATTCACCATCGCCGAGCCCATATCCCACGTCCACCACCCCCACCCAGCAGACCCCTTACTACCCCTACGATCGACGCAATCGCCTTGATGTCATACGCCGGATGTGCTCCCTCCAACATCCCGACGGACACTGGGACTATTCTCCAGAGCTCGCTGAACTCGTGAAACTCTGGGGCGGTCGAGAATTAGCAGCTGCTCCCCACGGCGTTACGGCCCTGGCGAATGCCTGCTTATCCGAGTTGTGCAACTATGTGTGGTCAGCCCAGCGCGAAGGGCGAGAGCAGACCTCGCTCAGCCAGGTCGAGTTGATCAGCCTGCAGATGGTGAACTGGGACCTGACGTGGGCGAAGCATGCGATTGACCGTGCGACAGCCTGGATGGACGGCTTCCGATGAGAGAAACGCGTATTGGAGGAATTGGGTGAGGCGATGATGTAGGGAATGAACACTTCCGGTGCACACGATGGGACTATCACTCATGAGGCGTCAGGGAATATGTGATACCTAACTTTGGCTTTATTTCCGGGCTGGGAAGCCTTTTTTTCTTCATATTTTGGTGTCCTTTCTTCATCGTACATTGTCTTCCCTAACTTGTAGAGAACCTTCCTAGGGGTCTGTGCTGATACAATACAGAGGTGCTGCCACGATAAGTGCTCTTGTACATGGACCAGTTCCACTGCTTCTCCCCGAGCATGAGCTCCTTCCATGATGCCAATACAGCCCCTGTTTGCTTATTAACGTTGGAATTAAAAGGTCACTGCCCCAGCGACGAGCCAAGAGGGCCAGGAGCGAGCCACCAGTGCCGTTTACTGGTTTTTAAGCCCTCATATCTGGCTGGCCTTTGTCTCGGACCACAATAACAAACACACTGGGGGGTGGATTGTATATAAGGTGCAGTGCCCCTAGACACATTTTGGGGCGACGACGAGGTTGGTATCCGCCTCGTAGATGGCCATTCCCCACACATCATTACCCCCGGCTGCAGCTGCAGCTCATTTTCGGTTTGCCGCAGGGGACGGATATCTCAGTCGTGAGGGAAGCATACCCGCTCCAGGTTGCGATCGTCAGTGTCTCAAACACCTTCCATCAGGTGACCGGAAATATGCCTACTAAGCATGTTCCAGAGTCATATGAGCTCGTGAGAAATCCAACATATGAGTGTCACAAAATATACATGCCCGGTCGCGAGCCATCTCGAGCATTGCGAGCCGAGTGGCCGTGACCGGAGACGTGGCCGGGGGCGTGAAGCGAGATATGAATTCTCCGCGTAGAGCAGGCGCGAAGGTCATCTCCCCATTCTATCAAGAGCTTGCTCAGGGGAACGCCCGTCCCATAAGCAGCTCATAGAAGATTCTCTGCTCGGACTCGGTGCCTAGGGTCGGGTCAAAGTCCGTGCTAGTCGGCTGAGAAATCGGCTCAGGGTTGGAGCCCATGTCATAGAAGTCGAACATCGTCTCACCCGGAGCGAACCCGAGGTGCGAGAGGGTCTGGGACGCGCTCGCGGATCTGTCTCAGCTGGTCAGTACGTCCGCCCTAAGTCATGCACGCTTCTCAAGGGGTCTCACGCTCGGGCCGCATCTCTGGCAACAAGATCAGATAACGTCGTGGACTCGCGGCGGCCCGGGCCCGGGCCCGGGTTGGGGCTAGTCGTGGAGATGAGGGGATTGGGTATATCAGGGGCGGATGTCTTCGCGGGCGCATAGCTAGGATAGGTCACCGGGCTCACTTGACTGGTGAGCTGCGAGGTTCTGCGTTTGTGCGGAATGGCGGGCGTTGTCCTGGGCTCCTCCTCCTCGTCCTCTTCCTCGGCATCTAGTGACATGGCCGGCTCGCACTTGGCTAGAGCGGCTGTAGCGGATGCTTCCTGGCCGAAGAACGCCTTGAACACGGAGCTCTGCTGCCAGGCGGCGATGAGCCCGTCTTGCTGGCCCGGATCCCTGATTGCCTTGAGCAGCTGCCCGGCCTTCTCACTACGGAGATGGCCTTCGATGAGGGCGTCCAGGCCGGGGATGGAATTGAGCACGGCGCCCCAGGCGGCAGCGCTCTCCTTGTAGGTGTTGAGAGCAGTGCGGTATCCCTTCTGCGGGCCTCGACGCTTGGTCGGCCGCAGGTAGAGACACGGCTTGTCGTGCTTCTCACACACACTGCACCTAGGCTGGCCATTGTCGCATGGCTGGTGGTTGACGTGGCAGAAGTCGCAGCTGCATCCGAGGTCAGTCTTGCGGTCGGTCCCGCACAGGAGCGAACACGGCAGACTCACGCTCGGGAGGCCTTCTTCCTCTTGCGCGGATTCGCTGCTACCTCGCCGGCTCCGCTCCCGGCATCGCTGCCGGCCACTGGGGCCGAAGCGGAGGCGGACGGAGGGGCGCCGGGCGCGAATGCAGAGCTGCCATTGCCCAGCTGCGCGTGCGGCGCGGCGCTCATCGTGGGCAGTCGCGCGAGGCTCGGTGATGGAAGAAGGGAGTGGGATGAAACGAGACCCGGCAGGTTGGTACGTACCGAGCCCCGATATTGCTTTAATTCATCAACACCGGGAATGGCAGCAAGGAAGATGACTCGGGGGGGGAGCTTTATCCTCAGCTTTGCACCTGGCTAAAAATAATTGCCCTGCGGGGATGGAAAAGTGGGTCCCGACCGAGAAACGAGCAAAAGAGCGCCGGCGGCGTCCTCCCTTCGCAGTCGCCCAGTGGTGCGCAAGGTTAACGTACCCGAGCATTTGTATGGCTGTCGATGCCCTTTATCTCGAACGGATGAGGCAGCGAACTGGCTCAACCTTGAGGCGCCGGAGCATGGATAAGACCGACACGAGGCGGAAGAGTCTGGCGAGAATGTCGATTTACTCCTCCCTCAGTCGAGCAGCTGGTACTAGAGAGCGCCAGAATGCGCTATACAGAACAAATCTTGTTTGTTTTTCAGATGTGAGAATGGAAAGGCCTCGGTCCCAGCGGCGGGCGTAAAAGGCCAGGAGTGAGCCAACAGAGCCGCTTACTGGCGTTCAAGCGCTCATATCTAGCTGGCCTCTGTCTCGTGCCAACCTTGACAAACATACAGAAGGTACACTATATTGCCGGCTATCCGACAAGATAGACTTAAAGGGAGGATGTGACCGAGAGAGAGCCGATATGCGTCTGAGTTGTGGTCCGGCGCGTCCCTCGTCGCTAGCTAGACACCCGTTCTTACTATTTGGACATAATTTTTGCGCTCTTCGGGGGGGGCCAAAATTGCATTTTAAAATGGTAGACTACAGATAGAGAGAAAACCATGCACGCTGTTTCTCCCGGTGGCCTCTGGTTCAGACCAAAGGCTGCTCCGGAGCCGCGTCTATCGCTTCGCAAGCTCCCCTCCGAGTCGAATGCCCCCGCTCTCCGGCGCCAATGGCGATCCGCCGCGCGATGACGCTCGGGCCTTTGCCCTCTGCTCGGCACCCGATCCACTACCGCGTCCCCAGGTAACGCTAAGTAGGAGCAGCGTTCTGCCGTATTGTGGAAGTTCCTTTTCCCGTCAGCAAGCCGACGAGATCTGCCGGTTTGGCCTCGACCATAGCCCGTCGTCAGATACCCACTCCTCTCGCCGGCCATGCGAAACCATATGTCGTAGGTTTCTCACCTTGTGCACATCACCTCGGGAATCATTCCTTTCTCCAGAGTACCCGCCTTCGCATCCGCACGATACCGTTTCGAGCTGATTGGAAAGCTAATCTTTTTTTCTGCGGGGGTAGGTGATATAGCGCTCGCTCACACACTGAGCCACTGAGGGCCGTCTATATCAGCGGGCTGTGTTGGAAACTTCAGTGGCAAGAACCCGTACCGATTTGATTGGTAATCGGCCCTGGCGCCCGCCCCTGCTGTCGGCGCCTTTCAGAGCGCAGTCTCTGCTCTCCGCGGCTCGTAGACTTTTGATGTGAGAGCTCGTCCCCGGTGTGCCTGCCATGCCGCCCCCCGCGAACGAGAGGGCTTTCGGGCCCGGCGCCTCCGTCGTCCTGGTGGGCTGCCGCGGCGCCGGGAAGCGCACGCTCGGCTTCATGGGCGCCCTGCATCTCCGACGCCGCCTGGTCACCGAGGACCACTATTTCGAGAAGGTGACCGGCCTCTCCCGTGGCCAGTACCTGCTCAAGCACGGCAAGGCCCTCTTTGCGCGCCAGAACATCGACGTGTTCAAGCACATGCTGGACAACAACCGGAGCAACTGCATCATCGAATGCGGCATGAGCAGCCTCTCGGAAGAAGCCCAGGAGGCCCTGCGCGCCTTCTCCCGGACCAATCCCGTCGTATACGTCCATCGGGAGAAGGAGCAGATCTACCAGATCCTAGACCCGAGCGATGCCGAGCATCTGCTCAAGGTCGATACCAGCCATAGGCAATGCTCCAACCTAGAGTACTACAATCTCTTTGATTCCTCTAACAGCCGCTCGGTCCCTCCCTCCCGGGCGAGCTCCCCGCTAGATGGCCGGCAGCCCGGCCCGCTCATGCTGCTCTCGGCGCGCGAGGATTTTACCAAATTCCTCGACTTCATCACCGGCCAAGGGGCCGCGCGGGCCTGGCTCGAGAGCCCGTTCTCGATCCACGCCATCCCGCTCGAGTTCCGGTCGTACTCGTATGCTCTGCGCCTCCGGCTGTCTTACCTCATGGACATGGACCTGGACTGGGAGGACTTGGAGGCGGCCGCGGACTGTGTCGAGCTGATCATCGACCACTGGCCAAACGACCTGTTGACCGTAGTGGCGAAGCAGATCGCCCTGATTCGGCGGAAACTAGGCGTCCCCATCATCTACCATGTCGAGGAGAACCCCCGAGGCGAGAGGCGGCGGCCGAAGGAAGAGAGCGACCGAATGGACGCTGAGCTGCTCGAGCTCGGCCTCCGGCTGGGCGTCGAATACGTCAGTCTCGACCTCACGCGCGAGCAATGGCTGGTGGAGAAGGTACTCCAGCACAAGGGCCGGTCAAAGATTATTGGGAACTATTGCTACACAGGCTTCGGAGCGCTGCCGTGGCGGGACCCCCAGCAGGTTGCGAACTACCAACGCGCGCACGAATTGGGCTGCGAGCTCGTCCGCATGAGCCGCTTCTGCACCGGCGGCTGCCCTGCCGAGGAGCTCGATTCGTTCAAGGAGACGATACAGAACACCATCCCAGACCCCAAGCCGCCGCTCGTGGCTTACGACTTCTCCGTGCTGGGGATCCGCACGCCCATACAGACCAAGATCCTCGTCCCGGTAAAGCATCCGGACGTGGAGAACGAGCGGGACCACCTGGCGACGGTCTGCACGTATCCGAACTCGTTCCAGCTCCTCTTCCGCCAGCTGCTGCTCGATCCCCTGCAATTCTACACCCTAGGCGCCAACGTCTCGTACTCTCTCTCTCCCGCCATGCACACGGCGGCGTACGACTTCGCCAGTATGCCCCACACTTTCCAGGCAGTCACCTGTTCGACATTGCCGAACCTCACCCAAGTCTGCCTGAGCGACTCGTTCGGAGGCGCCTCGCTGGCCGCCCCCTTCAAGGTCGCCATCATGCCGCACCTCAAGATCAAGAGCCACCACGCGTCGGCCGTCGGCGCCGTCAACGTCCTCCTGCCCCTGCGCGGCCAGAACACCATCCTGGACCACGCCAACGCGCGCAACAAGGCGGGCCCCGCCCGCGAATTCTACGGCGACAACACCGACTGGAGTGCCATCGCGACGTGTCTCCGCCGAGCCATCAGCCCCCGCAACTACGTGCAGCCGTCAAAGACCACGGGGCTCGTCGTCGGGGCCGGGGGCATGGCCCGCGCGGCCATCTACGCCCTGATCCGGCTTGGGTGCCGCAACATATTCATCTACAACCGGACGGTCGAAAACGCCCAGAATGTGGCGAATCACTTCAACGACTGGGCTGCCGCGCAGGGGATTACTGGTGCGGCCAACGGAGGAATCGCGAACGGGCTCGGTTCCGGCACTGTGTGCCATGTGCTGCCGGCGCTCTCGGAACCATGGCCGAGCAATTTCGAGCCTCCGACCCTTGTGATCTCATGCGTCCCCGCCAAAGCTGTGGATGGCAACCCGCCGGCAGACTTTGAGATGCCGCTGCAATGGCTCCGGAGCCCTACGGGTGGCGTCGTTGTCGAGGTGAGTTGAAACCCTTGGGCCCAGCATGTGTATGAGAGGCGATCACGTGCGATAGACAACTAGAAATAGAATGACTGACGGTGTCGCAGCTAGCGTATGAGCCGCTGATCACGCCATTCGTGGCCCAGATGCAGACATATAGGGATAATGTCTCGCCCAACTGGGTCGTAGTCGACGGGCTTGAGGTCGTCAGCGAGATGGCGATCGAGGCGTTTGAGCTCATGACGGGCCGCATGGCGCCCAAGCGGCTGATGAAGGAGGTGTGCCGCAAGACATGGGAGCAGCAGCAGCGCGGCATTTCTTTTTCGTCTGGACTTGATACCTGAGCACCTCACATCCCTGAGGGCGTGTGCTGCATTGTGCGTGGATGATACCAACTTAGTAGTCTGTATATAGCAGTAGCCCAAGAAACGAACCACACAGATGCGCAGTACGCGTTACGCGGCCATGGGCAGCCCGGATCGTCGAGAGAGTGCTGGCGATATGTGATAGGATGGGTGGTGCCATCTCTCCTCTCGCCCTCCCCCCCCCGCGCTGCGTGGCCAGCGAGAAGGGAAGGACAGGATTCTTGCCGATCCCGTGTAGTTAACTATCTACGGACGCGGTGCCTTGGCGCGGTAGGCCATCATCAGACCACCTTCAGGGTCCCGAGCCATCGGTTTTGCTATACGGATCCGGGATACCAAGGCTTGCAAGTGGCCCAGAGCGGCACCCCGGACCCACGCGTCAGCAAAAAACCAAACTTGGAAGAATCGTAGTGTGCCTCCGCCGCCTTACCATCGTCACGCATCCCGTCGCATTCGGCCGCGATGGCCAACTCCACAGGCGCCCTCTGGCCGCTTCCCTGGTACGCTCGCATGGCAGCCCCTGTCTTGAGGGGGGGCAGACAGGTGTTTTGCCGTCCAATCAGGCGCGCGGGTGGGAGGATTCCGCCCCCAGGCCTGCCCTGCAAGCGCAAAACCCGGGCCTGTCTGGTGCCAACTTTTTCAGGGTCCAAAGCTTGGTCAGGGGGCCTTGGCCACACAGGTTTGGGTGGCGCGCCAATCCGTGCTGGTTCGGCTGAAGGGACTGGAAGGAGAAGGCCCACGCCGGCCTGCGATATCTTGTTTTCTGCGGCTCCCGCCCGTATGTCCCGCATGTCGATAACTGCCGTCGATATAGCTATAGTGTTCTGTAGATTGCATATTGAATGACTACGACGAGCCGCCGGTTTGCAGCAGTCGAGTCGCCGTCTGGAAGAGATACGACAAAGCAGTGGGTGGCTGGGAATGCCCGGCCGCGATGCGATTGTCCGGGCTTCCGCCATGTCCACGAGACACGATATCCCTCGTCGCGAAATAGGACGAAAAAGTGCTGGGAACCCAGTCTCCCTGTCTCTGGCGCCGCCCGGGGCCTAGCGTCGGAAAATTTCCTTCTTCTCTTGAGGCCTCTCCCCGGCATTGAAAGGGAGGGGAAAGGGGGGGTGACCAGTGGCAAGGTGGTGCTGGGGCGCGAGTCGTGCACCTCTGTGTATAGGAATCCGGGCCAAGGCAATTGCACACCTATCTCACCTTTCCTACGTCAGACAGACTGACTGCTCGGAGGAACCGGTGTGGTCCCCGGGCCCGTCGCCTGATTCCCTCATAATATCCTGCCCGCTTCTCCCCTATCATTCATCCTCTTCCTCTTCTTCTCCCCTAGCCTGCGACCGTAGCTCGCCATGTCTCTCTCCTGTCCTGACGACCATACGCACCGTCCGTTCCGGGCTCAGACTCCCCTCGGTCCACCTCGGCCCTGTCCCGCCGACGGTTGCAGCTTGGTGCAGCACATCATCCTGCCGCCAGAGACCGAAGCAGAGCCCTGTGTTCCACCGCCGAAGCGAGCAAAGCAAAGTGCTATACACCATGCGGCCTCCATAATGAATGCCATATCGGCAGGGCAACGCTAACTCTGCGCTCCTCGGCCATGGGCGCCAAGTTCGCCCCAGAAAGGTCATCTGGTTTATTTCTGCGTGTTCCCAATGACCTAGCTTGCCCAATAGGCCATGCCGAGTCCAGCCTCAGCTGCTGTTTGCATCCCGAGCTAGCAAACGTGGGGGCCATACCTACTTTGGGAGAGCTTCGAAGAGGGCGTTTAATATCGAAATTGTGGCGCCGCTTTATCTTCGAGGGCAACGATAACGTCATGCTGTCCATGTCGAGGGCACAACGACCACCTGCCATGATAGTGCAATAATCGAATCCGACCGGGACCGGTCGGGTTTGTTGATACAACGCATCTGCCTCGGTGTAATCTTCCTCAAGCCGAACGTTCTCATCCCGCTATCACATGCACCACCGCCCGGCCACGGAGCCGAGGAGCGATGACAGCACGACGAGTGCCGAGGGGCTCCGTACCCGGACGTATCCCGCGAAATCGCTGTGTCCAGCCTAGGGACAAGTCGATCGGCACGGGGCACGAAAACTTAACGGAACATCGAGGGAAGGAGGGAGCAGCTTTCTAGGCGGGATACAGATGTTATCGGTAACGCCTCCCTGCTGGAGCACACCTTCGCTAGACACTATTGGCGCCGCAGCATTACCACGCCATTCCTGACGACTAGCAGTATGGATCCATGGCGACGCACCATGGTATCCCATGATAACGTAGGAAAGGTTGGCGAGTAGGCGATGGGACTTTAAGAAGAGTACCGATGAACGACACAGCCAGGCCGCTGCTCAACGGCTTGTATTCTGATGGGCAACTAAGTGGGAAGAGCGGGGTAAGGGGTGATCGATTCGGGGCTCCAGGCCACTCTGGAATTGTCGACATCATTTCCAAGTATGACGGCATTCGCATGGATTGAGGAGGAGGTTTCCAACCAGAGGTGGACCTGGCGGTAACTAATTCACAGCGCAAGGACGAGAGGACGTTCAATCTCGAGACCGTCTCACGGACCGAAGGCCATCAAAACCACCAAACACGAGACACTAGGATACGATAAGAGGCCACATCGAGCTCGAGGACTTCGAGAGCGGGCCAGATAGATTGCGACGGCTTACGCTACTAACGTTTTGCCGGGGCGATGGGGGATGAAGCCCCTGAGTCGGTAAACAAAGAACGCACGGGCTCCTATTGCGTTAGACGTCAGACGACAGTGACCATTGGCGAAGGGTGAGACTAGGGATGGGATATCGATACCGACATGCCATATCCGGCCGTGTGGAGACGAATTAGGTACCCAGCTCCAGAAGGACGGAAACGGTCGTTCTAACCGTCCAGGTCTCGGCAGTCGGAAACCAGGGAGATCGGCGCCAGTGCCCGAAACAAAGAAACAAAGCCCGATGTCTGATTGCGCGGCCGAGCGCATGAAAGCGTGACAACAGCGGATCGACCCGTCCCTAGGACCAGCCGGCTAAGTGCAGGCTCGGTCCAGCGCATACGGGTATGCAGCCCGCCGTTGTGCGCTTAAACGCAACCCTTCTAGGTTCCCCACCTCGGACGACACAGGATGGGAGGCCATGCACCATACCATCCCGCTCCGCCGTCGATTGGTCACGAAGGGTCACGACGATAAGTGCTGTGGACAATCTATGGCGTGATCGACTTGGTTAGCGTTGTGACAGTCCGGCGAGGGGCACCGGCGGGACAGACCAAATGTGATCAGCAGACCGGTCGAAGTCGATCTAGTGGCCTCGAGAGCTTGGAGTGTACCAAATCTCCGCTGATTCGGCTCTAGCTTAGCCTCGACGACGGTGCGCTACCTACGCCTAGCGCGGGTGTCGAGCTATATCTCGACGACGCACCCCGATAAGCTGGGAGATGGGCACGACTGGGCATGGCAATACGAGACCACCTGGCAATACGAGACCACCATGAGGCACAAAGAGAATATTGATTAGGGACTGACTATGTTACAGAGTTGGCCGCGATGGATATGTTGCGGCCTCTATGAAGGTAGGTATCATCATCTTCAGCTTCCACGGACAAATCGTTCCCTCATCAGCTCGTGCAAAACAGAATCAGTATTAGGGAAAATGGAATCGACAGAAGTAATTGTCCTGAAGGAAACCCCTACAGGACAGGACGATAACCAGCCCGGAGAAATGGGGATACATTCTTTTAGTTGCCGACTGGGGAGGTTTCTAAGCCAAGCCAGCGCCGAATCCGAGACGCCTAGGCTTCAAACAGCACTGCCTCGATGTGGCTTCTACATGCCGTCACTGTACATCGGTGGTTAGCGACGGTGCTCAGTTGCTAGCGATAGCATGAGTACTTGGATTGCTGCGAAAGGGATGACTCGGCGACAAGATAAAGCCCGACCCCGAGGATGAAAGGAGAGAGGGGGGAAGGTAGGGGGAAACATACAGCAACGCGAGCGTCAGGTCACCGTGGATGTGTGCCTTGAGCTCAATCTCGATCTCCAGGTTGAGCTCCAGTCGCAGCTTGAGCGGGTTCTTGCCGCCGTCACCGCCCTGCTGCTGCTGCATCATCATTTGCTGTTGCTGTTGCTGCTGCATCATCATTTGCTGGCGCTGGCGGTACGTCATGCCGTCGTCTTCATCGTCTTCGTCCTCATCATAGTCGCGCCGGCGACGCGGCTTGCCACCACGACGCTTTGCGACCTGCTGGTCCTTGGTGTCCGTCTTCTTGGCCTTCTGCATCCACTTGGGCTGGGGCTTCTCGTCGTCCTTGGGGGTAGCCGGCTGTGAGGATGACGGCGTGCTGGCTTCGTCTTCGTCGGCGACGGCGGCGGCACGGGAGGTGTGGGTCTCCTCCTGCTCCTGCTCTGGCTCTGGCTCTGGCTCCTCTTCTTCCTGCCGCTGGTGGTGCGGGACTTCTTCGTCGTACTCCTCGTCATGCTGGTCCTCGGCCTCGTCGCCGTCGTTCTGGTAGTCGTCGTCCAGGACTTGTTGGTTCTCATTGTCCTGATCTTCTTCGTCGTATTGCTCTTCATCTTCATATTGCTGTTCACCATCCTCGGCTTCGTGGTACTGGGCGTCTTCTTCTTCATCTCCACCCTGTTGGTACTGGTTGTCTTCATCGTCATCGGCATAAGTGTTGTCGATATTCTGGTCCTCAGTATGTGCGTGCTCCTGCTGGTGCGGGTCCTGTTCGTGCTGCTCGGTCTCTTGATGGACCGACTGCTCCGACTGGCCAGCCTGCTGAGGCATGCTCTCCGTCTTTTCCTCCTCCTGCTTGGGGAGATTCTGGTTCTTTTGTTGCTGTTTTTCTCGTCAGCGTCTCTCATGGAATGCCTCGAGTGAGGTAGTCTTACCGAAGACATGTTGCCGTTCCGGCGAGTATCAGTACTTGGGGTTAAACTTCTACAAAGACTACTTGGGAAGAAGGGGTCTTGGTGGTTTTGGGTCAAGATGTGCAAGTGCCAACGAGGGGACAACGGTATTGTAAGTTTTAAAAGAAGCCCATCGAGGGTCCTTCTCTCCCGCACGCAAGGGACGTCGGACCCCTATGCATCATTGTCGACCAAAACATGATTTACAGGGTACGGCTTCCCGCATCGAGATCACTTTGTCGTCGTCAGTGACGACATGCAGAAAGAGGAGGGGCTCGGCCACGGAACCCTGCAACAGGTTTTGCGCCGATCTGTTGTCACTCTCCGAGACGAACGGGTGTCGTACGCGATATGGGATGCCCACATGGATGGAGCGATGACGTTGACTATACAGCCGTCGAAGACACGAAGGGGGGGGGGGGGTATCGATGGACAACTTCTAGGTCACTGGAAGCCTAGAGGTGAAACACCAGCGCAAGGGTCTATCGATGATGGAGGGGGGGTGAAGGACCAGACTGCATGACACTACGAGTCGGCCTACATGGGGGTATGACATCTTCGATCTGGGGTTGGGGCAATACGGGAGGATATGCGATGGAGGGACGGTTCGGGGCAGATTGGACGGAATACCCAAGCGACCGGGATACGGTGGACGCGAGTGGGTATATGATCATGACGAAGAAAATGCCCGGTCTAGGCGAGCTGGAAAAGACAGAGTCCGACGACAAGCGAGAGCGGTAGCTACCTTCCTACCCCAAAGAAGAGAACAACTGGTTGACGACACGGCCAACACATACTCACCTCTCCTCCGATTCACCTAGCCACCATGGTCATTGGATTGCTCGTCATCGCGGGCATACCGACAACTATCGGGGTCTGCGAAGCCTTGAGTGCTCAAAAGAAGGCGAACAACGCCGCCAAGGAGAAGGCAAAGTTCCAACTGACAGCGACCGTTTCCCTCGACGGGAAACGGTTGGACGAGTGCTGGTGCGTGTTGAAAGACGGAAAGGTAAAGAGAACCCTCGCTACTCACCCCCCCACCCCCCTTCCCCCCTCCTCTCCACAGGGAGCGAAGGAGGCTAACGTCGATAGATATGGCTCGACCACCCAGACCACCCGGCGCCGGGGCACAAGTTCATGGGGTATTACTTCACCTACCCCTCGGAGGAGAAGCACCTGGGCATGGTGAGCACCATCGCCGACGACCCTCCCATGCTTAACTGGATCTTTGTCGACAAGGACACGGGTCTGGTGCGGCACGGCGGCCGGCAGGAAACGCTGGGGGGCCACACGATTGGGCCGTGGTACTGGACCGATGACGAGCGCCGGCTGACGCTGGAGGAGGATGACTCTGCGTTCGTCGCGGTGTGGATGGAGGAAAACAAGAAATGGGCGATCGCGTACGATCGAGATGGCAGCATCCGCGACGGCGGGTGGTTGGCCGCCTCCGACGATGAGGAAGAGGAAGAGGAAGGAGAAGAAGGAGGTGAGGAGGACGGAGACAAGGGGACGACGCCACACCGCAGGTCCCAGAGGAGGGGTGGGCGCAGCGGCGGCCGGAGACGTCAGAAGTGGGCTGCGATCAGACTGAACCGAAAGATGCAGTTGGGCATGGAGAGCCGCTACGTCAAGGGGGAGGGTGGGAGGTGATGGACCTGTGTTCCCGTTGAAAACATTGGGCCATCGGTCATCGGTGCTAAGGAGGCGAGCGAATGGGGGGGCTTCGGATGGCGGTCCATGTTAAGGATCGGCGCACCCCCTCCTCCACATCCATATTCGCGTGGGTGGAGGCTGCCACGCGGCTAGACTCACATCAGAGACATCGGACACAAAGCCATTGAGGACTGTAGCGACGGTGGAATCCCTTCCGCTACCAGCTATGATGTTGATGACTTCATTGTGGTCCTGCCTCTTGTGAATCCGGTTTTCCCAGCTGCGTGCCCTCGATATGTTCCCTTTAATAGCTTCGTCCTCGACCGGTTCGAGAGGATCCTGAATTCAGCATCCAGATACCACTTAGTCTCCCAGGAAATCCGGAGATCTTTCCGCGAACGATAGATTCATTCATACATACCTTCTTGAGCCTCTCTCTTCTCAACCTACCTCGAGCCCCCTCATCCACGCACATACCTTCCAGCATTCCCTTGTCCCAGCCCAGCCACCACGTCCACAATGGCCTCTCGCAGCAGCTCTGAGGAGAAGCCCGGCAAGCGCCGCCAGCAGAAGCAGGTGTACGAGTCCGACGGCGAGGAGTCTGAGGAGTACGCACCCCCCCAGCGGCGGCGCAACCAGAGGCAACAGAAGGGCGGCCAGGGCCCCCTCGACAACCTAGCGCTCGACAGCGTCCAGAACACGGCAGGCGGCCTCGTCAACGGTGCCACGGGCGCGCTCGGCGGCATCACCGGCGGCGCCATGCAGAACCAAGGGGGAGGCGACAAGAAGAGCGACACACTCCGTCTTCGCCTCGACTTGAATCTGGACATTGAGATCACGCTAAAGGCCAAGATCCATGGTGACCTTGAGCTCGCGTTGTTGTAAGTAAACCACCCACTTCTCTATCCACCCCTCATCCACACGCCCCCCCCCCCCTCCTTCCCCCTTTCCTTTTTCTGGAGCCGCCCTCCATTTCGCCTACCCACCCTGCACCTCTCGGTGTTGGGCAGCATGTAGCGCGTAATGTTACCGTTGCTCTTCCCGTGCGGTAGCGGGGCGGCCATGGCTGCTGCACTACATTGCTACTGCGTGTGTCTGCCCGCCTTCCCCTTTTCGCCTCCCACCTGTCTTTCAACTCGCCTCATGTTCTCACGGGCTAAAGGACGATGTGATAGGGAAACCTAGGCGTCCCAAGAAAAAAAGTCGTCACTGTGAGGGAGGAGCCTTGTCCCCGTCCTGCTGGAACATAAGAGGCGGGGGCGTGCGTGGTGGCAAGGCGCGGCTCCGGACAAAAAGCTCCGCCGCCGCATCTTTTCCCTCTTTCGCTTCGCTTGCAGACTCGGACCAGACCTCGATTTTTTTTTCTCGCGTCAAGGAACATGAGGCTAATTGCTTAGGAACTAAGCAACTAGAGCGATTTGTATACTATTACGGAGCCAAGACGCTGGAGAAAGGGTGCCGATCTTGCTTCTTTTGTTGACACGGCCGGAAGATCCTGGCCACGGGGGAGAAGAGATCGTTCCGCAATGGTTTAAGACTTTTTTTTTTTTTTTTTTTTACGAATGTTACGGATTACTACTAGTACCCACCTACCAGCCTCTGGCTCTCGCCTGGGCCTGAGGTATTTACTTCCCTTTTAATCTCATCTTGGATGAATTATGGCCTCCGGTGAATGTGCCTCGCGTGATTGGTGCTGCCCGCGTGTGAAGACGTACCGGCAGACAGGGTCTCAGCGCAACCCGGGGTCTTAGCACACAGAACAATATAGATAAATGCGTAGTACAGTGTTCATCTCGCCTGCTGGGAAACGGTTATAGAGTCTCGGGGCCCGGGAGGTCGTCTGGCCCTCTCACGAGACCAGCCGCCCCCAGGTTGTCGGGGGAGCAAGGGGGAGGGGGGGGCAATTGCTGTGATGCACGTTAGTGATGGCGCGGGAGTTCGCCGCCCCAGCTTAGCAGAGAAGCTATGATCGACGCGGAATGACACTCAATCGACCTGATATTGGCATGGATATCGGCTATGGATGCAGCCCAATGACAGCGGGAGGCTCCAGAGGAAAACCCCCCCGGCCAATGGATGGACGACCCCGACAACCTGGCCCCTCGGGCGCGTCAAACTCGGTGTGGGAGCAAAAGTGTGGGGATCGCAACGGCAGCTTCTGTGGCTTGGCTTGCTGCTTGAGGGGGATGGAATAATTATGCAATAGACTGCCAAGTTTTGGACTCGAACGGTGGAGATTCACCAGCCACTGGCGTATCGGCGCACATCGAGTGCCGGGGATCAACAGATCAACAACCGTCGTCGTTTGTCTCGCCACCACGTGCGTGCCTAGACCGCACGGCGCGTCGCCGCAGGTGAAGAAGATTGCAGCATGTTGTCGCCACGGCGTGTCTCTCCTCGAGCTCCCCTTCACACCGAGAGATTCGATCCGCGCTCGGCCTCGCGTCGAGAGCATGCAGGCACGCAACAAGTACCAGGTCTCCCCCGTCTCGCCCGCTGTGCTGGGTGTTGTTCTCCTCGCCGAGGAGTGGATCCAACGTGCCGCCCGACCCGGTCGCTCTGCAGCGGGTTTTCCTTTGCTTCCGCGTACCAGAGTGCCAGATACCCCATCTGGGCTATGTTGCGCAGACGGTGTGGTCTGGATGCGCGGGCCTGTGGAAGCGGGCCTTTTGGCACCTCCTGGGAGACCAAGACCGTCCGAGGGTCAAGCGTAACAGCACAACGGTAGCGTAACAGCGCAACGGTGGCGATCGACGCGACCGTACGCATAACGGGCCCTTGCGGGCCCCTATTTCCAGGTACTTCCGTGTAAGATACAAGCTACTTGGTACGACGGCCAGGGGCCGTCCTTGCGGTGCACGACAGCTAAGGGCGGCCGGTTCGCCGTCTGGGCGCTGATAAAAGGATGATTATACGGCGTCATCGGCTGCCGGGCCGGCCTCTCATTCGCCCTCCGAGGCCGCGCACGAAGCATGTATGATGTGACGAGTTGGACGGACGAGTTGGGCTGACCTGTTGGACGGACCAGTTGGACGGACCCCGTTGGACTGCCCGCCCTCGAGCTTTCGAGGCGGAACGGAGGGCGGGAAACGGCCGTGTCTCATCTGCTCTCTCAGCTGACTCGACAGAGCTGCTAGCCGAGGGGCCAAGCAAGCCAAGCAGCCGAGATCTCGCACTGATCTATTGCTGCACTATCGTTGCACGCTGCATACCGCGGCGGCGACTATGGGTCGCGTCCGAGCTTGCTTGCAGTATTGCCCTCCTGCAGCGATCTGGTGCAACAGCAGTCGGTCGATAGTCGATACGAGAAAAAAAAGTGCCGGCGCATTTGCTCGATTTGTCGGGTGCGTGCCTGGTACCGACCGCTGTGGGTGCCACGCGGGTTTGCACAGATGCCGTTCCCAGAAATCTCTAGGGCCGGCACCGGGCCCCGACCCACCAAATTAGCTGCCCGAGGTACCTAGCAAGCCTAGGCAAGCCAGAGAGTGTGGCCCGAAATAGGCGAGCGCACGGCAGGACCCGCCCTGAAGCCGCCACGTTCTTCCCCGTACCCAGGCCCCAGCCGCGTCTCAATCTTGACGGCTTTAAGCTGCAAAGTGGACACAGGCCCGACTGGCCCCAGTCTTTGTTGCGATGATGAGCCTCAGGCGGGACCACGCCAGTCTGTCAACCAAGGATTCGCGCGAACATCAACGACTTTCCCGGGGAGTCTCAGACTCTGCTCGTAGCTCGTCCCGGAGTTTTTTTTTTTGAGTTTCTTGAGAGTTTTTTTGTCTATGGAGGTGTGATACGAAAAGGCTGCGCGTGCCTCCTGAAAGGACGTGCCCCCTGCAGCGTAGCAGTGGATGGGTAGCAGCGGCGGCTTCGCGTGCTCTCTCCGCGCAGAGCAGTGAAACCCCATATCTTGGAATCTTGGAATTCGCTACTCCGTACAGACATTGAGACTCGCAACTGGACACAAGACGCGACGCCACACTGCCCAACTCGCTTCTGAGGCTGGGCATGGTCTAATTACCACCACACTTCTTCGGCCCTCTGCAGTTATCAGGTTTTGGGGGCTTCTTGACGCTCACGCGGCGCCACATCGGCGAGCTGTTGTTGTCATTGGCCCGCGCATTTGTCCCGTCCCCCCTTCAGTCTCCAAAAAGGGGGGTTGTTTATGATGTCACGCGACGGCGCCGGGTGCTCTCTTTTTCGTCTGCGACACTCTTCAGTGGGCTTGGGGGGTTCTCCGGGCGATCCACCCCCCGCTATGCACGCAATATAGTGGTCTTGACCCCCTTCTAAACGCTGGAACACCGGGGCGCCCACCCCCCCCTGCCGAATGACGTCTTCCATCCAAACAACGCCCCTGACCCGCACGCACACTCTGCTGCAAAGCCCTCTTGAGAGAATGCCAGCATCAGGCTGGGCCCCAGGGGCAGCTACCGTCCAAGGCAACACCCTGCAGGTCGCTGTCATCCTACGTCCAAGCTAAACCCATCGGTGAGCACACCACCCCAGATCTCGAATGCACTCGCACCTCGATCTCGCAACGAAGGCGTGGAAGAGCATCAGAGACTGCATAAAGCCCTACAGCGAGCCCCTCTCGGCGCGCAGCATGCCCCAGCTCGAAAAACAGACAACAGCCATCTGGGAGATCCCTACCATGTCAGCCGCTACGGCCTCCACGCGAGACGCCCGCCGGCCAGACGTCCCCCGCAACCAGAGCCAGGCCGCATCGGACGCCACGCTCGAGATAGAAGAACTCGAGGACGAAGAACTCGAGGACGGGAGCGGCCCGGAGGACGCCCCGCCACGAAAACCCACGCCGGGCGCTCAGCCTACCCCGGCGGCTGAGGACTCCGAGCGAGAGGGGCGGCCTAAATCGCCGGCTTACATCGCGCCCATCGGCAAGATTCCCCCCATCTCGCCTATCTCGCCAGCAGCCGGCATCGAGCCTCCCCGGGACCGTCTGCAGCTCCCGGAGTACATTGGCCGCTTCCTTGTAGGCAAGAAGGTGAACGCGGATGGGGAGATCGTAGACGGCGAATCTCAGCAGATTCTCGGGCGCGCTGGGGGAGACCTACCGTCCCTTGTGGGCCTGTCCGTGTCCAATGCCCGTGGGGATATCCTCGACGACAATGGGGTCTGTGTTGGCTGGGTCGAGGATCTCGAGCTCGGGCGACCTCGCGGCATGCCCGCGGCCGCCCGGAGCCCCAAGAGCCTGTTCGAACTGCTGGGCCAGCGCACCGCGGGACTGATGGTGGACGGCCACAACAACCTGCTCGACCCAGTCACCGGGCAGATTCTGGGGACTTACTTTGACAATAAAAATCCGGAGCACCGCAAGGAGAAGGAAGAGCGCGAGGCAAGGACCGCACAGGCGCGGAAGCAGCAGTGCACGGGGCAACCGGAGCAAGACCGGTCGTCTCCGGGGCCCCCTGATTCCGATCCGACCCAGCGAGGGCGAGATCCAGCCGGCGGTGAGGGAGAAGACGAGACGGCGGCACCGAGGGCGCGGAGGTCCGAATCTGAGCGGAGAAGGAATGCGCAGAGCTGGAGGAAGGAAAATCCCGGCGAAAGCCCATCCGACATCTTTCTCGATGTCAAATCGACGACTGAGGGCATCCAACTCACCATCCGGATTCCTACCGTCTTTGGAGGGCAGCAGCTAAAACCCAACATCAGCTTTTCCTAGCTAGATAGGTGGAATGGCTCGGCGTCATGGGCAGAACAGCGGCCGGTTAGATAGTCTGATGGTTTCACTATGGGCGTATAGGAGTTGGCTCACTGCAGTGAGCCCCCGCGAGAGTTGCGCACGTACCGAGGATGCCATAATTACAAGCTCGATCCACGAGCCTATCTCACGCAATCCCCCTCGCGATGCCGCCCAGACCAGTCACATATGGTCTCGGTGTAGAGCCCAAATCTCGATCATGCCTTTCGTGACGCAGAACACTGACTCTAGTGGTGTGATGCCGTGGTGAAGAGAAACGAAACGAAACCCTCAAAACCTGATTTCTATTCTCCGTCCTGCGGAGAGTTAAGGCAGCCACAGACCCCAAGGGCATAGACATGACGTGCAAGCCACAGCTGCTCAAGTGGAGAGGTCTGGGTGTGGTGGGCTGGCGAGACCATGTCGATCGGACGATCCCAGCTCGCCAAGGGGGGAGGGGGGGGAGGGTATGTCTCACAACCACACCCTCCTCCGCCTCCCCGGTCGGGGCGTGCCGCTATCTGGTGAGCAAGCACCACCGAGGGTAACGACAAGGCACGCATCCTGCCGGTATAGCGCACCGGCGCAAGCGTCCGCGTAGACCACCAGATGCTCGCGCGTCTGACGCCTGGATGATTCGTTCATTTGTGCCTTGGTGCCGCCACCTCTCCTCTTCTGCACCCTCCTCTGCCCCCCCCACAGCCGGGGTGGGCTCTGCGGACGGGCTCGCCTCTACTCAGTTCGCCACACACCCAGGACCCCGGATCCTGTTTGTTAATCTGCGGCGCTGTCGCGAGCGACCCTCCGGCCCAATAGGAGGCTCTCGCAAGCCTAGTTGTGATACTCTGGAGCTCATAGCTCCTCAAAGCTCGCGACAATCATGAAGTCATCCCACGGCCGCACGCGAAGCGGGCGAGCGGTGCATAGGCAGGATAGACTTCTCGTTGTGACGTATGGCCCAGCCTGCTTCATGACGTTGCTCGAGGAGCAACTTCGTGGAGCCACACAACGGGGCATAAAAGGCCAGACTCAATGATCGTGCTCCGCTCGGAAAGACCCTGATCAACACCGCATGCCCTCCACTACACCGGCTGCAACAACACAACGAATCGATATCTCAAGTCAAAAAAACCCACCACCCATCACGGAAATCTTCTTCAACTACCTCCCCTACACCCTAGGTGACATGTCCGATATAGCCAAGAAGACCCTCCCGCCCGGCTCTTGGCCCGGCAGCAAGGGCGCACGCACCGACGACGCCTCCGCGCCGCGCTCGGTCGCCCCGGTGTCGACTGCCAAAGATGACGTCCACATCGAGGATGGCTCCCATTACACCCATGAGCGCGAGAAGTCCGAGAAGCCCCTCGGCGACATCCAGGAGGAGAGCAGCAGCCACCTCCAAAACGTCGAGCCCCATCCCATGAGCAACGGCTTCACCGAAGACGTCCCAGATACCCATTCAGCATTCAAAACAGCGGATCCGGCTACCGAGCATGTCAAGGAAGCCTCCGAGCTGCAGGGATCCCAAGAACCCGAGGGCGTCCCGCCCCAGACCGTCGCACCACAGGACAGCATCTCCAGCGTGGGCGAGGCACCCAAGACAGCAGAGGTCCCCTCGGAGCTTCGCGAGTCCGAAGGCACCCAGGTCGAGCAGCAGGAGCTCCAAGAAGAGCAAGAGCCGCAGGGCACTCATGAGCAGACCCTCTCCGAGGTTCCTTCGGAGCTCCAAGAGCAAGAACCGCAGGGCACACACGAACAAACCATCCCCGAGGTTCCTTCAGAGCTCCAGGAGCAAGAGCCACATGCTGAGGTTCCCTCCGAGATTCAAGAGCATCAGGTTGAGCAGGAGACCCTACCGGAAGAGGCTCCTTCGCAGCTCCAAGAAGGTACCCAGGTCGAGCCCGAGACTCAGCCCGAGGAAGCCGTCGAGCTCAACACAGAGGGCGAACCTGTTGCCCAGACCACCGCCGAAGAGGCGCCCCTTGACTTCTCTGTGCTGAAGGACGGAGTCGTCAATAAGGGAGGAATAGTGATGAAAGACAATAAGCCTGTCGGTCGTGTGGTCGAGGGAGATCTCCCTGCTCTCGTGAATAAACGCGCAGACGCCAACGGGATTCTTTGGAGCGACCGAGGAGAGGCGATCGGTAAATGTGAGCCTCTCTCTGACAAGGAGATAGATGAATTCCTCAAGGAGTCATCGCCCTTCGAGAGTTTCCCAAACAACATCATAACGGCCGAAGGGATGGTCGAGGCCGACGGAGTGCCCATCGGTATCGTCAAAGAGGGCGATGTCAAGCAGCTTAGAGGCAAGTCTTGCGACGCCGATGGGGAAGTCACCGACCGTATGGGCAACGTCATCGGCCGATGTGAGCGATGGGAGCCCGAGCCCGAGGCCGAGGCCGAACCAGAGCCCGAGCCGGAGGCGGAGGACCTCAGTCTTCTGGATGGAGGCATCGTCACTCGTGCCGGCTATATTGAAAATGGCGGCCGAGTAGTGGGCAAGGTAGTTGACGAAAACTTCAGCCACCTCGTCGGGAAACGGTGCGACAAGAACGGAATCATCTGGCTTCATGGCGAGGCTCAGGGACATGCCCGGCTGCTAGACGAGTCAGAGAGAGACGAGGTTTCAGCGGAAGATGCCCCGTTCGAATCGTTTCCAAACGCGGTGGTCGGAGAAGACGGATGGATCGTTTCCGACGGTCAAGTCATTGGAAAACTTGTTTCTGGCGATCCAAAAGCTCTGCGAGGAAGGTCTGTCGACGCCCAGGGCCGCATCTCAGACAAGTGGGGCCGTGACCTCGGAAAGGCCGAGAGATGGGAGGCCGAGCCCGAGCCCGAGCCTGAAGCCACCGACTACTCGAGTCTCGCCGGAAAGCGCGTCAACAAGCTCGGCTTCCTAGTCGACTCCAATGGATCAATCTTTGGGCGCGTGGTAGAGGGAGACCTGAAGACCATGGTTGGTAGGATGGCCAATGCTAAAGGCGAGATTCTTTCAGAAGGAGGAATTCCTATCGGCCGCGCCGAACTTGTGTCCGAGAGCGAGCGGGAAGGTCTCAAAGAAGGGCCTTTCTCTGGGCTCTCTGGGCTGTCCGTGGGGAAGGATAGTTACGTCGTCGATGCCGAGGGACAAATCGTCGGCAAGTTGGTCAGCGGTGACCCCAAGAAGCTCCAGGGTAGAGCAGTCGACGAACAGGGTGAAATCACAGACAGTAATGGCAACGTCATAGGCCGTGCTGAACCCTACACTCCAGAGGAAGAGGAGGTTTCGAAGCATCCGCTCTCAGGCTTCCGTGTCAACAGCAAGGGAGACGTGATCGACCCGAACACCGGCGAACTAGCGGGAAAACTGATAACGGGCGATCTCAAAGTCTGTGCCGGGAAGCTCATCGATGATGAGGGGGACGTTGTTTCGAAGGGCACGGTGATTGGACACGTCGCAATCTTGTCTGAGATTCACGACGAGGAGGAGACAGAGACGGAAGATGAGAAGACGAAGCGCCAGCAAACGGACGAGGACCGCAAGCTGGCAATCCAGATGGCCGCCTGCATCGAGCAATGCCTCGACAAAGTTCGCCCGATCTGCAAAATGATAACAGAAGTAAGCATCCTGTGTTCCTTTGTTCCTCACCACCTTCAAGCCTGCGTACCTCCTTTCACCGGCTAGGTGAAAAGTGGGTCTGTTTACATTTCAGCCCCTGAAATAACACGAAACTAACCACGCAATAGAAACTCGACGCCGCAGATCGCAAGCGCCAGGAGGAGGAGGAGGTAGACGAAGAAGCTCTTGTGCGAGAGGTGAAACCTCTACTTGAAGAGGGCAACATGATTCTGAGCGAGTGCAACGGCGCGATTCGCGCTCTCGACCCCGGCGGCCGCATTGCAGAAGGTGCAAAGTACAAGGCAGCCGCGCGTGAAAGCACTCCAGAGGAGCATCGTCTCGCAGAGCTCATCACTACCTTGACTCAGACGGTCACAGAGACCCTCGAGAATGCCAAGCGGCGCCTTGAGGGACTGCCAAGAGCTAAGAAGGAGTTGAACCCTCTTCTCGGGCTTCTGGGCGAACCTCTTGGCCAGATCATTGCAGGCGTAGGCTTCCTGCTGGCTGGAGTCTTGAATCTCGTCGGTAGACTGCTCCAGGGGCTTGGTCTTGGTCAAATACTTGACTCTCTATTGGGAACGCTCGGTCTTAGCCGCGTACTTGAAGGCCTCGGGTTGGGCGGGATAACGGGCAAGAAGGACAAGAAGAAGAAGAGCGGTGGAGGGCTTCTAGGAGGACTGCTTGGATGATTTCAGTTGTGAATTAACCGCAATCGCGTGCTTGAACCTTTGAACCTTGGCTGGCCTGTCGGACGAAGTCGTTGCGCGGACTCTTTGGGCGGATTTCTCAGGAGATGAATCGTCTAAGCTCTTGATGAATAAGCTACACCTGAGTTTAATTTGCAGGAGGGAAAAAACACCGGCGGGTGCTTTTGTCATAGCCGATGAATATGAACTGCTCTTCAGAGAATAACTGGCCTTCTTTCACTCTAGACATTGCGAATACTGCGTTCATGCATGATCAAGGTGAAGCGGAAGAGTTTCAGAGTATAACACCAAGATAGCTAGGTTAATACAAAGATGAGTACAAGCTTTTTTTTAGTACCGCATCTCGAATCCAAACGAGTTGATATGACTTAGTGAGTTACCGGGTCGCGATCCAAGAGGCACGTGGCCTACCACCATGATGGTGCTCTCTGCTTACTAGCGTTGTAGAATTAACGTGCTTCAGTTGAATTCCTCAAGCGCAAATCTTGCCTGCAATTCAAGGACTTGGTGTCCAAAGGATCACCTTGACGGCGCCTTTGAAGGCAACTTGATCAAGTACTGTTCATCCGACCAATGCGTGTTATTAGCGGTTCTACATGATCCATCGGTGCCAATCGTTGTATTAACCGACTGGATGCTGGCGTAGTCTCCTGAGGGAGATAAATTCAAACGCCCTGGAACCGAGCCAAGGCGAGATTCTAGCTATTATAGCTGCCTTGGATGACGAGGTATTGGTATGACGTTCGTCTCGCCCTTAAAATACTTCATTTCTTACATATGTGACGTTGACGCAAGTTCCAAGTTGGAGATGGCCCTCTCAGATGTCTTTGCCATCACTGCCTGGCTGCTTGCTCTAGCTAGCGATGTTCTCACACCCTTTCCGCTTTCTTGTCGCTCAGAAGTGCTTGCCAATCTGCTCAAGCCTGTGACTACAGGACGAACAGCCCTCTGAAGCATAAAAGCGTGGCCTCCGACCGTCTCTGTCAAACCAACTCGCTCCCAACAGCGGAAGGCCCACAAGTACTGCCGCCATGTGTACTAGTTGGGTCGTGCATAGATCGTGATGTGCCACTACCTCAAAAGCACGAGGTCCCTGGTTGCAGGTGGTCGTCTCGCTGCTACGATATACCTATATGCCGAAATACCTACTTATCTCGACGTTTTGTCCTCTTGGGGCTCTCTAGGTGTTCTTATATGAGGCTGTACAGGGACTGCAGGATACTAGGTTTCGAGAAGTGCCCAGGAAGTAGGGTAACAACTGAGCCTCCTGGACGGCACGGTGTCATCAGAGTCGGCGGTTGTTGACCTGCACTTCCGATGCCTAGGGAAACAGTAGTGGAAGGACCGAGCAATGACTCAATGCCAGCTGTGGTCGACGGGCAGGTGCTGCTGCAATGAGCGCGAAAATTTACTACCATATATACTATAAATCCCCTTCCCTCTCTCTCAAATTTGTATGTCCCTCCTCCGAGACCATGCATGACCGATTATCTGTAGCTGTAGAGTGACTCTCCCTACTGGGTGGTATCTTCTTCCTCGCCATCCACTTCCCGACCGGCTATCCCTTCAAGCCGGCCAAGGTCAACTTCACCACACACATCTAACCCCCCCAACACCAACTCCAACTCCAACGGCAGCATCCGCCGGTATCTCTTGCGAGATCAGTCGAGCCCGGCTTTGACCATCTCCAAAGATGTGTGGCACTTGCCCACGCTCTGGCTGCTTACTTATATAAGCTAACATGGGAAACAGCATGTCTGGTTCCCAGAGGGCGGCGGCGGCCCCTCCCTTTTTTTTTTTTTTTTTTTTTTTTAAAAAAAAAAAGAAAACCCTCCCGCAGGTTTTTTCCGTGGACAATCTGACAGCTCTGCTGTGATATGTTGTGAACTGCAATCGTGTGTGGCATCTATTTCAGCTTAACGACTTGTTGGCCATACACGCCGCAACGGCACTCAGTAGACGATGAAGTCAATAATCTCCTACAAAAGGTTATTGCTACGAATTTAACCAATTGTTCAAACACTCGTGGCCAGATTGGGTGAGAGGCAAGCCAAGCCAAGTGGAAATCCCTGATCCCGTGTCTAGCACGCTCTCGTTCGACCGTTTAATCCGTGGTCGTCAGTACTCTTCGGTATTCGAGAAAAGGGAGCAGCGCTCCTGCCCCGGCAGCAATAATACCGCCTCGCGGTGGAAAATGCTCAAGAGCAGACTGAAGCAGAGGCTAGGAGCATGCATGCTCTCTTGTCGGCCTTAAGCAAACTCGTTGAACTGGCCGTCATCGAACCCCAAATCTTGGGCTGAAAGCCGTTTTTTCCTAACCTCCTGAGCGCTGGGCGGCGGCGGAAGAAAAGCGGCACCGCCAGATGAAGAGGTAGACGGGGGTGGCGGTAATGAGAAGGCGGAGAGACCAGCGCCAGATGATGGTTCGGAAGTCGGCTCACTCGGCCGGGCCCGGCGGCCAAACTTGGTGCCGCTCAGGTTCACCGTGATGGTCTCGCCCTCCTTGAGGCTGTAGTCGCGCTTCTCCTCAGGCTTCTCCTGTACAGCCAGTTTCCCAGCAGGGCCGCTGCCAGGTCCGTCAAGGCCGAGTGACCTCCTGGCGTCCTGAAGGGCGACGCCAAAGTCGAAAGCCTCGCTCCGCTCCTCATACCCAATCCCCAGCGTGGCCTTCCTGCCGGCCTCGTCCTGGACGCGTAGGGCGAAGAAGCGGCTGCTGTCGACGGCGGGCTCGACGATGGCCGGGGTCGTGTAGGGGGCAGCCGCAAAGAGCTGACCGTTGGAGGGGTCTTCCAACACAATGTCGGTCTTGACCTTGTCGTCTGCGCCGCCAGGCTGGGGGATGGCGGTCTCGATGACGCGGACGCGGCAGGTGAAGATGTGGCGCTTGGGATCTTCGGTCCAGGTGGCCGCCATGTGCCCGCGGGCCGACGCCTGGGGGGGAATGTTGTACACATGTACCGTGTTCCCAATGAACAGAATGCGTTGGATAGCGTCCCCCGGGAGGGGCTGGCCGGTCGCCGGATCGATAGTCTCCATCTTGTGCGGTGGATTTGCTCAAGTGCCAATCGTAAATGTCTCGGGCATCGAGGTTCGCGCGGGAGGGTGATGAAGGATCAATCGGCTCTGGCTTCAAGGTCCGGGAACTGAGACGAGAACGGGAGTGCGAACGAACCCCTTTTCCTCAACCGCTTTTTTTTCCAGGGGGGAGCTCTCGGAACCTTGACCGTTAAGCTGACTGGAAGCTGCCCCGTGTTGAGGGGTGCCCCGCCATTTGCACACTGCAGCTGCCCCTCCAAGCACGAGTGGAGCCGATAGCATGAGCGATATCATTCCCCTCCTCCACATTGCCGGTGAGCTGGAATATATGGGAATGGCGGCACCCAAAATCTCCGAAAAGTTCTTGGAGACGAGCGTGATGCTTAAGCTCCCGCGTGAGCCCTCCATTCAGTACAGCAAGGCAAATTTGGGCATCCTGGGGCGTTACAAGCTGGTACTTGACCCCAACACGGCCATAATCTGCCGCCGGTGACCGCCTTCCAACGGCGATTGAGTCACTTCCTTTGCGCTTCGTACTAGACCGCGACAAAAAATCTACAGGTCGAACCGACGAGAGAGCAGTGCCACGCTAGAATTCCCATCGGGCGAGAGAAGAGGAACTCATAGACAACTAGGCTAAACCAAGGGAGCGGTCCGCCCCTACTCTGCTCCTCTGCGCGGTCAGCCCCAACATCTGAACGCTACAGACTCTGCACTCGTTCACCTCGACCAGACGAGCTCGCATCGCATGGTCTTGCGGCCCGCTCTTCCCCCGTTCAGATCATTACAACAATTCCTAGTGTCCATAACCGCAACCATGGCGACCGGCGAAGCAACAGCAGCTGAGTCGTCTCTGCCCGTCCGGCCGAAGGTAGGCGGAGCCCAGCCGTTCGAGTAAGCCTCCCCTCGCGCCATGAGCTCTCTCTGAGGCATTGCTCATGCTAACTGCACCCTTCCCAGCATTGTCGAGACCTACCGGAATCTCCTCGCGTCTGACCCCGAGCTCTCCATGTCGGTTGCTGCCATCGAGGCCCTCATCGCCCTCCTCGGCGCTGCGTCGGCCTCAACGGCCATGGAGACCGTGTCCATCATGAAGACGCAGGCCGAGCGGCTGCATAAGTCGGTCACGAACCCAATCCCGCTGCGCGCTGGCACCGACCTCTTCCAGCAGTATCTCCTACGGTCGCTTAGGGGGCAGCCGTCGGGGAACGCCAACGAGCCGGTGCTGAGCTTCGACGAGACGCGGGAGCACCTCCTGCGCAACAGCCGCGTGTTCGCCTCGCGCGCTAAGGCCGCGCGCGATGCCATCGCTGAGCGGGGGAGCAAGTATGTGACGAACGGTAGCGTAGTTCTCGCCGCGGGTGGGTCGAGGACGGTGCGCAAGATCCTCCTGCGCGCAGCCGACAGCCACAGGGAGAAATACGGCACACCGAAGTTCAAGGTCATCTACGTCATGGACGGCAGCCGGGACTGTGGCCCCGCCGTCGCCGCGCTGCGGGAGGCCGAGGTCAAGGTCGACGCTATCGACCTCGCGACCGTCGCCCACTCGCTGTCGGCCGACAACGTCGACATGGTCTTCGTGGGAACGGAAGCGCTCCTGCAGAACGGCGGGCTGCTCTCGCGGATGGGCACCTACCAGCTGGCGCTCCTCTGCCAAGCACTGAACAAAAAGTTTTACGTCGCAGCCGAGACGCACAAGATTGCACGTGTATTTGTGCTGAGCCCCGCCGACCTGAAGCGGTGCGGCGTGCAGCAGGATCACGCAGACGCTGTCGTACCTAAGGATGGCGAGGAGAGCGGGGTGGTGCAGATCTCGCATAAGGTCGACTACACCCCGCCCGAGTATATCTCGTCCATCATCACGGAGCAGGGCATTAAGACGCCCACCCAGATCTACGAAATGATTCTGGACATCTACACCTAAGCCGGGGCCACCGCCACGTTGAGGCCACCTCGGGGGACTAGGGTGTCAGCTGCGCTTGCCACATGGCACGCGCGGCCAGCTTTGCGGGGTAGTCAGGGGCGATGGCCTGGGCCACGTCGTGGCGAGAGTACACAAAAGGCCCGGCCCGTTGGGGTGCCGGCAGCGCCTCGGTCGGGGCGTGGGATGTGGAGAGTGGGATTGCATCCGTGCTAGCATCGCGGCATGGGTGGGTGCGGCTGGCATCCCACGCCGGCGCGCGGCGGCTCCCACGAGATCGCCCCCTGCATCGGCAGCGTCTGCGTCATGAATACGAAGCACAGCTAGCGTCAACGGCCACCAGATCCGCGGCCGTGGGGGTTAAGAGAGAGAACTGTCTACTTGGCCCGGTACATAAGTAATGTAACTTGTCTGCTCCCCCGTGACTGCGACCGAATGCGGCCAGAGTGTTGAGCCGCCGAGAGCTCAATGTTGACTTCGATCCTTGTTTATCCCGCATATTCCATCCAGGCAAAGGGTGGCAATAGTTAAGAAGGAATGGAGAATTCTTACGGTAGCTATCCAAGACAACGCGCCCCGGCGTTTTTTTTTAATAAAGCCAACTATCTAATTCAGCCTAATAGGCGGTGTTATGTACCCGACAATGGTTTCATCGACACCATTGGGGCGAAGGATGGAATAACAGGCCTGGCTGTTGAGGCGTGCCTCATGAATGAAAGGACCCCCCACCTGCCAATTCCTTTTCCCCAGGAATTTTTTCTTTTAGGATTCCGCCCTTCTGAAGAGACGAGGCACATCCTCGCGTAATCACCGCAGTGCGCCAAGTTCCTTCCCTAAACCAAAGGTGTATGCTAGGCCCCGAGAAGTCCATCTGTTGCTGCGTGGACGTAATTTTTGCACCGTCTCCATCTACGACCTATCCGAACTGGCAAAGAGAGGGGAGAGCGATTTTAGGCCACAAGAGAATGAGAAAAGTAGAGAGGGGTTATGGCCACATGTGTCGGCCATTGGCCAGCCGTTGACTGACGTCGTACCCGAATGAGCGTCTAGGGTTCTGGAGAGCGCGCGGATAGCTAGCGCTTAGGGCTCAAATATCACGAACGAGACGGGCCCCGACCCAGGCGTACAGATAGTTTCGTTGGTACCAATTCACGCTAGGACAACTAGTCAGCATCTTCACTCGCGACCAGCCTTGGCGAAGGCCACGTCACTTACAAGCTCTTGCGCCCGGCGATGCGGGGGTGGGTGGCCCAGGACCCGCCAAGCACGATGTTGTGCTTCTCGTCGAAGAAGTCTGCAGTATAGCCGGGGTACATAGCCATCGGAGCGAAGCCATCCCAGGGACGGAGGACGGTGCTAGTCCATTCCCAAACACCACCCATCTCTGCCTGCCCGGCCAGACGATCACCCCGGTCCGTCACCGCGGTCGGGTGCCAGCACTGGAAGCCAACGTTGGCGCCGTCTAGGTCTTGGAAGAGCTGCGAATCACCGGCGGCCGCTCTTCCGACCCCATTTCCAGTCTTTGGTGGCGTCACCTCCACTCCATTGTTGGAGAGATGGCTGGCAAAGCAGTCGTTAGCATCAAGGCTCGGCGAGGCACTCCAAGGGGTTCATCCCGGGGTGTTTACCCATTAACAGCTGGCACCGTCTTGCCGAGCTGCTTCTCCGCCTCCTTCTTCTTCTTCAGCGCCTCGGCATATACGTATATGCTGCGGGCTTCCTCGAACGTCGGGATGCGCCCACCCATGAACGATGCACATCTGAGGAGCTCATCATAGGAGGCGAAAACCGGCCAGTCCTGGGCAAACTCCAAGGGGACAAGCCCGTAGACGGTACGAATGGCCTTGTCTTTAAAGAAGGCCTCAGGCAGGTCAGAAGACCCGTTGGCGTGACCGTTTGCATGGCCGTTTGCGTGTCCGTTCGTCTCGCCATTCGTGTAACCGTTGGCACCATTCACACTGTGAGCTCCATTGGAGGAGATCTTGATGACGCCATTTGCGCCGTTCACTCCGTTTGCGTGTCCTCGGCCCGGAACCTCAGCCCACGAGGCAGGGAGCTTGGTTATGTGTTCGTGGTACATATACTTTGCATACTGGCAATGACGTTAGCAATATGCCGGGGTCAGCGAGTTGGGGTCCGAACCTCTCCATTTGTGATGGGCCGCCCTTGAGCCTGAAAAGCATGTACCTCGACTCGCCTCGAGGGTTTCTCGTTGTCCCTAGGAAATGTCAGCGATCGGGGGAGTGAAGTGCCGGGGTAACCAAATTACCATCCGAAGTGAAGGTCCTGGTCGGTCCCGTCGTCTGGGTCATCGATGCCCACGGAGATATCTTGGGCCGGGATATCGAACCACTCATTAGGGACCCTCGCAGCCCGTGCCTTGGCTGCCAGCTTCTCAAAGTCTGGCCGGGGAGCCCGCGGAGGCGGCAGCGTCTTGTCGCTCTGAAGCATCATGTACAGAAGAGTCTCGATGTGCATGACCTCGTGCTCGAATCCGAGCCATATGCCCCGTCCCACATGGCGCGGGATGCCATCCTGACCGCCTGCATATAGCCCGCGCAGACGGGCTCGCACGTTCTCCTGATAGGCTAGGATCTCCTCCAGGGGTGGCCACTCGTCAGGGATCTCAGAGTGCGCATGACAGACCTCCGGGTTGTCGACGTCGGGGTCGATGCCTCGCTCAAAGATGCTGTAGTAGTACTTGGGCTCGGTTGGAGGGTCGTTTGTCGTTTTGGTCAGCTGGACATCGAGGAATGTCGGGATGTGGCCCAGGTAAAAGATACAGGCGTTCCGCAGCTTGATTGGCTTCTCGAGGAGCTCGTTCCCCTGGAGCATGCTGAGTGTAACCATGTCCCAGGCGACCCAAAGCGCCTCCCATTCTGCCATAGTCGGCAGGGTTGTCCTAGCGTAGACGGAAGGAATTAGGCTGAATGGCATGGTGGCTTTGGCGAGCAAATGCATTCCTGGACGCACCAAAAGCGGTCAGTGAAATGTGGCTTTCCCGGGCAGCGACGATGGCGCGTCTAGGGTGTTGACCCGACTTCGTATATAATATGAGCCCCGCAGCGAGGGGGAAAGCAGCTGTCAGACCACAGGGGAGGGGGTTTCCGGTGTACAAGACCCTCCCCTCTGCAGGTGCCCTCTGGCTCTGGAACTGCTGGGGCGGACTAATCACACGACTGGTCCCACGTGTCCGGAAAACGTGGGGGAGGCTTGGAATAACACATCGGGCTTCTCGAATGGGCAAAGAACCCCCAAAGGCAGGGGTTGGACAAAGGATTGTGTTATGAATTATCGACTCACCGTATTCATCACCATGCTTCCACTGGCCAATCTCAGTCACACCAGCCCGGCTCCACAGCTTTACCGCCTCTTCGCCCGAGTACTTCAGGCTCTGCTCGACCTGCACGCGGTCGTGCGGCCGGAGGAGTTCGCCCAGAACGACCGTGTCACGACGAGGCGCGTAGAAAGCCTGGTGCCGCCCTCCCTCGCCATCATAGACATACTCGCCAATGACCCTCCAGTCCTGCAGCCGAAAGACGGACTGTCCGAGGACGTCATTGGCGTGCCTGAGACCATTGAGGACAAATCTAGCTCTGTCAGCGTCTACTCATTGGCTAGCCCCCCCTTCATGATCAGGGGCTGCGCAGTGTGTGCGGCGTACCGATGGGTCAGGCCCTCTTTATCTGTAGTCACGGGAAGTTAGCAAACTCAGACACAAGCAGGCGGGAAGGAGAGCTGCTGCTCACCATTGTATGCATGGCTGTACACGCCTGGTTAGCGAAGTCACCCCAAAGTTCACCCGATTTGCAGAGCATACTAGACTCTGGCCGGATCCGCACAGCTATCTAGCCCAATGAGCATCGTATCACCGGGACGGAGCACGTCCGAGAAGCCCTTTAGAAAGTCGGCAGCCTCGTCTCGATCGAAGTTTCCTGCGGTATATGTCAGGCGCTGTTAGGATCCACCGCTTGGCCCAGGGTTCCCCTACCAATGCTCGAGCCAAGGCTGAGGATGCACTTCTGCCTCAACATGTTACAGGGCTGCTTGAGCCACTCGCGCCCGTCGTCATACGTCCCAAGCAGGCCATGGCAGCGAATATACTTATATTTGGGGAGCTGGGCAAGCGTCCGCTCCAGTTCCGTCTGTGATAGGTCAAGAGCGAAATAGTCCACCTGCTTCCCAGCATCCTCTAGGGCCTGAAGGAGCCGGTTCGCCTTACGCAGATTCCTGAGCCCTTGAGTGTTAGTGGTGTGGTAGAGAGCCTCGTCGCCCGAGGCTCGCGAAAACTAAGAATTAAGGGCTTACCCGCTTCCTAGTTCGATCACCATGGACCCCGATGGGATGCCCTTGACGATCTCGGCCGCAGAAGAGTCAAGGATAGCAATCTCATCATTTGTCAAATAGTATTCATCTAAGTACGTGATCTGCTGCTTCATCAGCGGGATGCTCGCGAAAGACCGCAAAGATGGGGAAAACCTGCTTCTTCGAAGAGCTGGAGGCCCTGCTCATCGTAGAGCAGGAGCGTCGGCAGCTGTCTGGGGCCGCTGTTGGACTGGAACATGGAGAGGACCTGCTCCCTCAAGTTTGTCTCGACCGAGACGCGCCGAATGTCGATGATCTCGACCGCAGGCACGTCTTGGGGCTTGGCGAATCCATTGGCGGTGCGTGCCTTGAGGCCGGAGAAGACGGGCTCGGCAGCGTGCACTGGCTCAGAGAAGATGGGCATCTTGTAAGTGTGGCAGGATGTTCCCAAAGCGGTTGTTGGTTACAGGGCAGCCCTGGGGACGGATGATGCAGGACGCCAGGCTTTTTTATAGGAAGCACCTCAGCTCTGGGGCGCGAGAGACCGGGTAGGACCGTTTCAGTGAACAAAAGAACCGCCCTCTAGGTAGGTGCTCAGAGGGGAAGCTAATACGGTTCGGCCAAGAGCTTACCTCCTGGTACAATAACGAGCGTGAGCACGAGGCCTAGGCAGATGTACCTCTGCTTTCCCGGGCCGGGGAATGGCTTAGCCAATTGGGGCCGCTGGATGTCATGGGGCCTGAGTAACAGCTCTGAACCTTAGCAGGGTGCCCCATATGGTGGCCCGCAAGCGGGCACCCAAGGCGGCACCCAAGGCGGGCCTCTGGGCAGTCTCACATGGCCCTTTCGATGGGGTAGATGTCGGGGAGATATCCATGCCAGGAGCTCTGACGACAGGGGCGAACCACAGGCCGCTAATCCGCGGGTGTGCGGAAATCTGTCTTACAGTCCTCGCAGACCTGCAGCAAGGTCGGTCGCAGAGGAGCTCTAGCGAGAAATCGTTTTGTCATCGCATGGGGCGGGCAGCGCCCCGTTCTGGGTCGAGGCGTGGGAGTTGGCGATGCTGGGAACAAATCACAAGGCGGCATGGGACGACTAAGCTGGCGGCCCCACGCCCTGGCTAAATGGCGAGAGGTTAGTGCCCTCACCTTGCATATAGTGGTGTTCCTGAACGTCGGACGGCCCCGGCATCGCGAGGGCCTGACGTTGTAGTGGCCAAAAACCCCGAGCGAAGAGGGAGTACGTACTCGACGGCCGGGCAACAAGGCCGGATCATTGCTTGTCTCAGGAAAAAGAGGGCGTACCTAGCGGGTAACTAGCGGTGTCCCCCCACGGGCAACTGGAGAAGGGTATGACCAAGAATAGGATAAGAGGCGATCCTCTTGGCCTATGAGCTGCGCGCCTGGCCCTCGTCCCCCAGACCTGGTCGGTCATGTGCACCATGCTCAATCCTGCCCCGGCTCCTCAGCTTGCTCCCAAGGTCTGGGTGTGGCGGCGGAGGTACAGTACAAAGGGCGCCAGAGCGAGCAACCATGTCTTGAGAGGGGAAAGAAGGGAGGGGGGGAGAGTTCGACCAAGAGGTCGGTCAAGGGCCCAAGCTCCGTTTCGGCGCTGACGAAGGGGAGAGAAAAAAAAGAGCTTGGAAGCTGACGAATCTGTCTCCCAGCCGTAGAGCAAAAGCTTCCCCAGGCGGAAGGTGCCTATCTCCTCTGCTTCCTGGGCACCTCTCTCTGCACGAGTCGCGTCTGCCTCTGGATGTTGTGAGGAAGGAACTCATGTGTCGATTACCCCTCTTTGAACCCCCATCGTGCGAGGAACAAAAAAATCAAGATGATTCATCTGTGGACGCCCCTGTTTTAATCCATCGACATCCCTACCCCGTATATGAAGCCAAGGTCAATAATCCAAGCGCCGAGTCTAGCAGAAGCTACAGTAAAAGCAAAGCGCATTTCTTCACCTCTCACCATACAAGAAACTCACTCGAGCTTCAGCTGTCTAGAAGCCCAAGCCCTACTCCTCGCCATGGAAAATATGGTCAATCACATGTACTGGCCAAATCACCCATACATCCAAAATGTTGGGCAACGCGGCTGCTGGTGGAGATGAGATGTCGACAGATGCAAAGGGAGGGGTGTCCACCCATTAGACATCAAATACACCCCACGTCCAAACTGTGAGTGTCTTGCTGTTCTCGGAAGGCAGCACTGGTTACGACTTTGACCAGGCCACCCAGGCCAAGCGAGCAGAAGGGCATCCAATAGACACCACTGATGCGATGACAGCCCTAGCCAGTGCCCCGAGGTTGCGGTTGGCCCGTAACAAAATGCGCCGAGCCAGCCGAACCCTAACTCCCGATCCAACCGCGAGCTGTCACATCCTTGGATGGGCATCGATCCCGAGGCAAAGATGGGCAGCGGCAGGGCAGCAATGGAAAATGGAGATGGGCGCAGAGCGTGGTTTGCCTCTGTTTTCCGGAGGGCGCACTCGTCCCAGCGAGAGCAAAGCCCGGCCGCCTCGGTAGCGCCTCTGGAGCCCAGGAAAGGGAGGGGGCGTTTGGCGGGGGTATACCGTCCCAATCAGGCACCTGAATCGCCCAGGCTGTCATTATCGGGGCTCTTTAGACATCGACGTCATTCACTTCGGCCGAGCAGCCATAAGCCTAGTCGCGAGGGCACGGGGTACCAGACCGCATTCAGGCCAAGAATTGAGGCAGGTTTTGAACCTTCTTCGCTTCGACGCCGTCATTACCAAGTCACGGTACATCGGGCTTCGCAGATGGTTTACCACATCCTTTCAGGGTTCCGGGATTAGCTCGTTGCAGGCCGTGACAAGACCAGTGATTGACAAAACAGGCCGCCTGCAGGATGAGGGTGTGGTGGTGCCACCTTGGTCGGCTTCTCGTATGCGCGACATTTGCGGGGAAGGGCTCGTCCGGAGACTCATCTCCCTCATGGGGAAAAACCCCCTCGCCAGAACGCTCGGGGAAATGGGTTCCGGACGGGAGCATCAAGACTACACTGGCTAGGTAACAGGGCAGCTCAATACAACAAGATGCACCGCATGATAGGTAGGCCTCCATCTTCACGACGAGGCCGCTGCCGTGGCAAATGTACGTTGGTATCGCGACGACGCCCGCGGCCTCCTCCCCCCACTAAAGAGAAATGAGGGGGGGGGGCTCGGTGTCAGCTGCTACCCATGATCACCCATGGCAGGAGGGGGCGTACCTGGAGCCTGGGACTCGCTACGTCGGTGTGCCCTCCGTTCTGCTTCTAGTCTGAGCCACCGATGCATGCTAGCCATCGGGACCTGCGATCACGCAATCGGCTCCGTATAGTATGATTGGCCGGCGTAGGATATCCAGCAAGGTGCCTCGGAGCCGTCCCCGGCCGGGTTCCTGACCACACCCCCGGATTCCGGGGGAGACGAGACACCGCATTCCTGCCTCCGTTCCCGGCCTTGATCGGGCCCGGGGGTTCAATACGACGGGAGAGCCCGCTGGTGGTCCAGGTACCGAACCGGGGTGGACCAGAGCCGTCCAAGCATTGCTTTAAGCACCACCGCGGAGCGAGACAGCAAGAGGGCATAGTTTACTTATGCCCGCGACTCGCCAGATCGTACTCGCATGCACGCCTCGCTCTCTCCTCCTCCTAGTTCAAGAACAGCGGCTTCCCGTCGGTGACCGGCCGAAGGTGGTGGCCTAGCTCATAGTGCCTCGGCTGACGGAAGGCAAGAAGTCTCTCAACAGCATCCCGATGGGCGAGGGAACCGCGACGATGGAGACTGTGGCCGCGTTGAACGAACGGCATGAAGGCAGCAGGATTCCAGGTTTCCGAGGCGTCTCAACAACCAGCGGAATTATGATTACTATTCTGCTCGGGTTCAACGAACGAGGGCGTCTCCGAAGGAAGCTCAACAATTCCAAGGGAAGCGCAGCCGCAATGGCCCCGGCCGGGGATCATGATAAACTTGACAAATCAGGTGACGGCGCGCCTGCCCGCGCTCTGGCCGTAGAATAGTCGCGCTTCGGCCTCTTCTCCAGCGCTAGCCGCACGGAGGAAGACGGGAGGCGGGGTCGATTCAAGCCACTTGCTACATGACGGATCGACTCGTGCCTTGCCGCCCGAGGCAGGCCAATGACACTCAGGTCAGGTCTGGCGGAAGACAGCTGTGCCCCCTGGCTACTCGGGCTCGCGCTTCTAGTGGCTGCGGTTTCCTCGTAACGCAACAACAGGCCGAATGGGGCTACCAAGGCTACTATTGTTGATCCTCACCGCCGGTCCCCTATGGGCATACGCGGCGTCCTCTATATAAGAGTACTTGGCCTCCCAGTTGGAAAAGTCTTGACCAATTCTTCCTCAACGGCCCCTCCACTACCCCGCCCCAGTGTAGACTCCCAAGATGGCAGACACGGAACAGGCTACCCAGACCTACCGAGGCAGCTGCCACTGTGGCGCCTTCATCTTCGAGATGGAAGGGCCCGAGATCAAGAAAGTCTCGAAGTGCAACTGTAGCATATGTATGCCGAAAACCGCGCTCCCTTCTGTGGCTCCCGTCCCCTCATCGCTAACGCACCGCCGCTGGTCCCCAGGTTTCAGGAAAGGATACAACTGGACTCCTCCCACCGGCCGTCTCAACATTATTAAAGGGGAGAGCACTCTACAGGAGTACAAGTTCGGGCCTAAAAACACAGCCCACAAAGTATGCGCCCCCCAAGTGACCAGACATCCAAGTTACTAATTAGCTTACAGTTCTGCTCGACCTGTGGCACGCCCGTCATGGGCCACAATCCTACCTTCCCGGAGGGGAAGAACACCATGATAAATGTCCGCTGCATTCAGAACCTGGATTACCCGAAGCTTGAGATTGGAGAGTGCGCCCCCCACCTTTCCCGATGCCTCAGGATGAACCTAACCAGTGCCTTAGGTATGACGGCGCCGCGTTGGGAGACAAGTACGATCCTCCCAAGTTCACGGGCAGCGAACCCACGGTCGAAGTAGAAGGCGGCAAGACGTACCACGGGAGCTGCCACTGCGGCGGTGTCCAGTTCGCCGTCAAGCTCCCGGTCCTGGACCATACTTACACGGGCTGGATCAAGCAATGCGATTGCAGTATCTGCCATCGCGTAAGTGGCGCCCTTTTCCTCCTTTCGTCTTGGGGCAGGAACTGCTAGATTGACAGCAACCTAGAACGCGTACATCTGGGTGTACCCCAAGGCTGAGCAAGTGTCTCTCCAAGGTGAGGATAACCTGAGCTACTATGCCATGGGTTCCAAGGTCTGGCGCAAGGGTTTCTGCAAGATCTGCGGCACGCAGATGCTCAACCGGTGGACAGTCTTCACCGACGAAGAGCTCGCGGCGCTCCCAGAGGAGTACCGCCAGCGACGTGGTCCAAACGAGTTGATGCCCTTGAATCTTCGGACCTTCACCGACTTCGACATCAAGGATCTCAAGGACGAGCAGATCGAGATGAGCAACGGCAAGACAGCGTGGGGGCCGGACTATGTGAATCCGTAGGCGAGGGAGACCTGTCGACTCACAAAGAGGGGTGTTGGGCCGGGAGACGAAAGGCTAGAGAAGGGTTGCTCAACGCCGAATTTGTTGGGGTCCCGGCCCTAGAGATGACCCGGGCTGATGCGGTGGGTCACAACGCTGGATGAGGTTGGTTAGCATGCAGCCCAAGAGGCAGGGAAGGAGCTGCCGCGCGCTCTTTGTTGGTGTAATCCCCGCTCAATTATACGAAGATCAACCTTAGCTTCCCAAGAGGAGCTCTATGCTTTGCCGGCCCGGCGGACACCGAGAGATCCTGCAGGTTGTGAAGCACGGGGAGATGCAGTTGTCAGAAGACAGGCGGTCTATGTGATGTGTATGTACATGGATGCATGAAGATGCGGCCCGCCAGACTGGAGCAACACGACGCCGGCATATGCATCTCCTCCTTTATTTACTTTCTCCGTTTTCCCCTGCCACCGCCGTCCTCGCCGGGCTTCCTTTTCCTACCTTCCCTCTCCCAATAGGCCTTGCTCTCCTTCTTGTCGCGGGAGGCTATGCGCTCCTCGAAATCGGCTGCCTTCTTACGGTACTCGACCCTCTTCTCCTCCTTCTTGGCGCGCCGCTTCTCGGCGACGTCCTTGCGGATCGTTGTGAGCTTCTGCATGAGGTCGCGCGCCTTGCGCTCCTCGCCGCGCAACACGACCGCGCGCTTCTGCATGTACGTCTCCTTGCGCTGCGGTCTTGTCTGTGTGATCTGCGAGCGGAACGGCAGCGAAGCCGCCAGGCCGCGAGGCACCTTGAGTGGGTTGAAGTGGCGCTCGACCCGCTCGACCTTGCGGTACTGGCTGTTCTTGTCGAGCGGCGTCTCGATGCCACGTTCCCGCCGCACCTCGCCTGTCAGTCGCATGCCCTGCCACCCGATGAGGTTGGTGACGGGGTTATAGAATCGGTGCGGCTTCACCGGGTACCAGGCCCGCAGGAAGATGATGTCGCTTAGGAGGATCTTGTCTTCGAAGGTCGCCCGGAAGTGGCCTTCAGGCTTGGAGAGCGCCCTCTTGATCTGACCGCGGATGCCTGAGACCGTCTTGACCGCGGCACCCTCAAACTTGGCCACCTCCAGCGCCGAGCTGAACATGTCTTTGATGAAGGCCGTGTTCTTGAAGATCTTGGAAGGGGTGCCGGTTAGCTTGAGCTTTTTGACGATCTCAGTGGACTCGTCGACCCCGAGAACGGTGCCCGTCGCCGCGACACGGAACCCTGGGTTGTCAGCGGAGAAGCTCTGGAAGCACGCGAAACCCGTCTGTGGGGCGATCAACGGCCCGAAGAAGGTAGCCTGGCAGTGCATGTGCTGCGCAGCGGGTTAGTTTCTCGCTGGGGTGCGAAGCTCGTGAGGGAGGGACCTACCTCGGGGGTGTACTTTAGCATGCGCTGCCGCACACGCGAGTCCGAGAGACTGTAAATGGGCATCGATTGGAATCGCCTCCACCCTAAGCTCCAGATCAGAGGATCTCCGTTCTTCAGGGTCTTTTTGTGCCAGCGATGCTTCTTGATGCGCACGTCGACGAAGCCAAGGCGGTCCTCCGTAGCAGAAAGGCCGCCGACGATGATGGGCATCCTAGCCGAGAACCTCTGGACGAACTCGGCGGGGATGCCATCAATGACGATCCGGCCGTAGGAACCTGCCTTGAACCCCTCGACAAGCGCCCGCTGTCGCTCGTCCAGGGCCTCGAACTCGGCGCGGTTGACGTCGAGCTGCTTCTGCAGCGCGGCCTTCTGGGCGTCGTAGAACTCATCCTCTCCGAATTCTTCTTGCGGCTCTCCACCTTCCCGGCGGGCATTAGCCTTGTCGTTAGCGAACCCTTCTCGGTCTTCCTCCTCAAACCGTTCCTTTAGCTCGGCCTTCCGCCGGGCGTTCTTTTCTCTCTCGGCCTCCATGCTCTCCTCGGGCTCGGCGTCCTCAGATCCGCCGAACTTCTCCCCGGTCTCCAGGTCCTCGAAGGCTCCGTCGCCTTCGTCATTCTCATCGTCATCGCTCTCGCCGTCCTCGAACCCGGAGAAGTCTTCGTTGTCCTCACCCTCGCCATCGAGGAGGTTGGAGGTTGCGAATCTCCTCCGAAGCTCCTCGATGCTCTCCTCGTTGGACCATTTTGCCGCGAGCTGCTCATGATCGAAGCGCGGCAGGGAGCGATCTTCCGGCTCGTCTTCATCCGCTTGCTTAGCCTTCCTCGTGAAGAAGGCATCATCGTCCTCCTCAATGTCTTCTTCCTCCTCCTGCTCGGAGGCTTCCTCACCTCGCCATTTCTGCAGGGCCTGCTTCGGCGTGACGCTTTCGTCGTACATGAAGCGAGCGAGGTCTGTAGCTCGGTAGGGGCGCCGCTTGCCGTGAAGTAGCCGGGCGCGTTCCGACATCTTGTCTTTCCACCGAACAGCAGCGCCTTCCTCGTCGTTCGAATCGAGCAAGTCCGAGTCGCCGTCTTCGTCCTCATCTGAGTCTTGGTCCCGGTCGTCGTCAGAGACGGACCCTAGATCGGAGTCTGAGTCGGCAAAGGCGACGTCTTCGGCTTCACCTTCTAGGTCCGCATCCCTCCGGAACATTCTGCCCAGCTTCCCCTCGTCGAACTCTTCCTCGACGTCCGAAACAGACGCATCCTCGTCTCCACTCACGAAGCCCTCATCGTCTAGCTGGTCCTCGTCTCCTGAGAGCTCATCCCGGGCGGCGAACCGGGCCTTCCTCTGGCTCTTCCTTCCCGTGTCCTCGTCGTCTGGCACGCGGTCGATGGGCCTTCCAGAGAAGAGCTCAATATCTCGCTCAGCGTGACCAAGCAGCGGTCGCTCGCCGCCCTGCAAGTCAATGATCAGTTGCTCGCCCTCCCCCCGCTCGACGTCGGTGGCGTCCCGGTCGAAGGTGAAGCCGCGCTCTTTGGTGATGACGATATGGTCGCCTGTGACCTTTAGGCCACTGCGGTCGGAGAAGGGCGCGTAGAGCTTCTTGTCCTTCTCATCCAGCCTCCGCCGGCCCTGCTTACCCGTGGCCTTCGCTATAGCCTGCTCCATCGCCGGGGTAGGACAGGGGTCTGGAAGGGCCTCCATGTGGGAGATAGTGAAGTCGCCCAGGCCGGGGATGTGGACCCGTTGCCCCTGTGCTGCGAAGTTGGTACCCCTGAGGTAACCCGAGAGCTCAATGGACCGGTCACACTTGTCATCTTCTTCGACCTTGGCAGGGTGGGTGAGATCACGGTAGTTGTCGATGATGGCGTACGGGTGGCTGTTCCTCCAGATCAGAGGGCGGGGGTTCTTCATGACGGAGAGGAATCGCGAGAGGTTGAAGATCTCACGGTCCGGGTACCGGCCGTTCATCACGCCAGACAGGTAAAACAGGTGTGCGCCCTGGTACAGCTCGCTCCACAGCCGCCTCTTCAGCCGCTTCTTGGCCTCCTTGAGCGCCTGCGGCTTCTTGAAGAGGTCGAGGTGGGTGAGGATGCCAAAAACGTTGCCTGGCATGCCGGTCGCGCTGAGGACGTTCAAGAACTCCATCGTCTCCATCTCGAAGCCGTAGTTGCCGTCGATCATGAGCAGGACGATGTCGGCCACCTTGGCAATGTCGACCATGGCCTCGAGCTCGTTAGGGCACTCGATGAAGGTCAGACGCTGTTTCTTGGACGTCACCACGGTCACGGGCCCTAGCGGGTCGGATATCGTCTCCTTGGAATACCGCCGGATCAGCGACTTGAGTAGCGTGGTCTTACCGACGCCCGGCGGGCCGACGATGGCGACAAGCCGCGGCGGCGGCTCCTCGGGGAGCCTGTCGACGAGGGGCACATGGAGCCGCCTCTCTTTGATGTCGTGGGACCGAGCCGCCTGCCGCGCGAGCCTCCCCGGGTTTGCGAAGCCGAAGGCCTTGGGGTTGGGGCCTGCGACCAGGGAAGGTTAGCTGTGCGTTCTTGCCTTTGAGGGACGGGCCAGCGCCTACCGCTGGTGGGCTTCTTCTTCTTTTCCTTTGACTTCTTAGATTGCCTATGCGGCTTGTGCCCCCCCTGGTCCTCCATGTTGACAGTTGCCGGTTACCGGTTGCTGCGTACCAATTCCGAGTCCCATCAAAGATTTTTGCTCCCAGTGCATATATCCTACCATACATTTTTTTTACTTTTCAGCGGGTCTAGCTTATCGTTATCGCTTATCGTTATCGTCCTGGAGGGGCAGCTTGGGGGCACCCGCCGGAATAGATGCCCCCCCCCCCCCCCCTAGCCGGAATTCAGGACCAACCCAATTTGCTGCAATCTACAAAAATGCAATGGAAATTTCATATCACGGCCTTCCACTCGATTGAGGAACCCCCGATAGCCAATTCTCTGCTGGCTGGAGATGGCCAAGATGGTGCCGATATCTTGAAGAGTCTAGGGGAGCTTGGGGAGTTGGGTGGAGCGCGGGTCCACCGATCAAAACTTCATAGACTCATGGAAAGCCTTTGGTCGCGTGTCTGGCTGCCAGGAAGGGGGAGGCCTCCTCGCAAGCGCCAGCCATCGTTACCGGCGAAAGGGATGCTACATCCAGATGTCGTGCAGCTTGCAGACAATATGTGCGTACGAATTAGGGAGGTCCAAAAAGAAACGAGGTGCCAGCGAACACGCCATCGTCTGCGCTATCTGTGACTCTCTCGGCCGCCTATAAGCGCTGTCTGTGACGCTTAGTTTTTGCCCACGCAACTACGCAACCACACAACCACGCACCCAAGCCGGCCCGCAGCCCGAGTGGGTGGGCTTACAGCCGAGCTGGCCGCCAGTAAGAAGGTTGGCCGGCATGACGTATTCTCCATGCCGCGTCACACCCAGGCCTCGTCTCGGATCGCGAAGCTCATTCTTTTATAACCGCCCCCAGCTCTGAACCTCACCCTCATCCCCTCGACTTGCTGCATCTTCTTCGCTTCTGTATTCTTCTCAGCTTCAGTTTTGCAACCCATTCCCACCCAGGAGACATTCCACTGCAACAAACATGCCGTCGTACATCGTCTGTAGCCTCCCCCTCGCGGTTGTGGGGAGCGAAAGCTGATTGTCGTCTGGCGTGGTAGATTACCTGCAAGGAGGAGGCGACCCCGGAGCAGGTCAAGGCGTAGGTGCCCGGCTCCGATGCGGCGCCAGTGCCATGCTAACGGCGACAACGACAGGACCAAGGATCTGGCTGTGTCTCAGGGAGGCAAGATCACTCATGAATACAACCTGATCAAGGGCTTTGCGTATGCACCCCTCTATAACCTCCCTCGGTGCTAAGGGCCTCCAAGGGTATAGCTAACGCAGCCCCGCGCACAGCGTCGAGTTCCCCGAAGACCAGATCACGACGCTGGAGAAGCACGAGCACGTCAAGGCCGTCGAGAAGGACGCAGAGGTCAAGACGCAGTGATCCGCCGCCAGCGACCCGGCCGTGGTGCGCTGCGTCACGACGATGGCCTGCCGGTCGGAGTGCGGGGTGGCCTGCGACGGCGGGGTGGGACATGTGAGAGCCGAGGGCTAGGTCCGTTTGGAGGCGACTCTGGCCATTGCAGACGGGCAACCCCGTAGCTAGACGGCCTCGTGCGTGTCCGATAGTACGCGAAATTAGACCCCCTTTTGATTAGATCCGATCTGTATGCTTCCCGGACGCGTGAGGGGTTCTGCTTCCCCTGCTGCCCAGCACCTCTCGCTATCTCTCTATGCCTATCTCTTTGCGCTGTCCAGGCGATGACGGCACTGCTGATCCAATGGTTCACTGGCAGCCAAAGAAACAGGGCCTGGAAGCCCCTCCCCCCTTCCCCCAATGCCGCGCCCAGCCAATGCACATGTGACCATAACCACAGGCGGGTGGGGGTGGAAAGACCAGGCCAGGCCATTCCCCACCAAACCCTGCTGGGGTAGGCTAGCATTCCCTGTATCTTCCATGAGCCCATGACTAAACGTCACGACTGCCCACTTCGCGACCAACGCATAGGGTCATATCTCGCTCGCTCTCCACCGTCCTCCGCTCTCAATCGCACCTTGGCGCACGCAATGCCGACATGAAAGCCATTGCGTGGCCCCTGAGGATCTCTAGCCCCAGGAGGGCCCTTCCTCCGCCCGCCGCGTGCCGTCGAGCCTTCACCAGCGTCCAGCATCCCACCGCCGCCTCCTCGCCGAGGATTGCCCATGCCGGGCTCGAGGACGACGTGCCCAGGCTGGCCAAGCAGCCACTGCATCCGCTCAGCCTAGCGGACCTGGTCAAGTAATCCTTCCCTCCTCCCGCCGGCGCCCGTGACATGACGGCCCGAGTTACTCACCGATCCGCGCAGGCACGGCCGCCCGCCTCTCTCCGCCGAGGCCCTCCTCGCCTCAGCGCGCTTTACGCTCTCGCTGCTGCCCGTCCGCCTTGCCCACCGCATCCAGGCCCTGCGCAACCTCCCGTACATCGTGGTTGCCAATTCCAACATCAACAAGATCTACAACAACTATCAGCACTCGCTGTCCACGCTCCTCCCCTGGAAAGAGCGCACCATCACCACCCTCGAGGACGAGATCGCCTTCACCCATGTGCTCTCGGAGCTCGTGAGGACCCACACCGACACCATCCCTATCCTAGCGCGAGGCTTCCTCGAGTGCCGCAAGTACATCAGTCCGGACGATGTCACCCGCTTCCTGGACGAGCACCTGCGCGCTCGCATCGGCACGCGCCTGGTCGCCGAGCAACACATCGCCCTGCACTTCAGCAGCGCACCACACTTCGACCCGGCCGCCTCGCCCACCCCGTGCCCCGAGCACCCTTCCTTCATCGGCGTCATAGACACCGCCCTACGCCCCGCCCAGACCGTCGAGGAGTGCGGGGGCTTCGTCGCCGACATCTGCGAGCTCAAGTACGGCGTTCGCCCCCGGTGGGTCGTCGACGGAGAGCCCGACACCACCTTCGCGTTCGTCCCCATGCACCTGGAGTACATCATCACCGAGCTCCTCAAGAACGCCTTCCGTGCCACCGTGGAGAGCCGCATGACCCACGAGCCCATTGTCGTCACCATCGCCCCGGAGCCGCCCGACCCCGTACCGCGCGTGCGCGTCGACGCCCCGTCGGCCCAGCTGGGGCCTTTCGGCGGCGAGGACTCCAGGATCACCGTGCTGGACGACAACGCCCCCGGCGTAACCATCCGCATCCGTGACCGAGGTGGCGGCATTGCCCCTGACGTCCTACCGCACATCTGGGGCTACTCCTTCACCACCTTCAGCGACGACGACGATCTGAGCCTGATCTCCGTCACGAGCAACGGCGGAAGCTCCATCGCGGGGCTGGGCTACGGCCTGCCTCTCAGCAGGGCCTATGCCGAGTACTTTGGCGGTGGCATTGGTGTGCAGAGCCTCTATGGCTGGGGTAGTGATGTGTATCTACGGTTACGCGGCGTGGGTACCATAGAGTACGTCGCTTCATAGCAAAATAGACGCCCACCCGGCTAGAAGTACTATGATCCAGGGCAACCGCTGCGAGCAATTACGACTGCGAGCTAGCTCTTGAGAGGAAAACAGTCCGTTATGGCCCAAAGAGCGCGCTATGAGTCAGATAGGCGTGCAGTAATTACACTCGCCCTCAATATGTACCATCTTGGATATCACGTTGTCAGTAGGATGAAAAAAATAAAAATAAAAATATCAACGGTATTAATTCAAGCATCTAACGGGACATTGAGGAGTCAGTAATATCAGCTCTTGAGCGTACTCAAGCTAATCACTCACTATCAGTGATAAAAATATAGGACGGGTCGTGGGTCCTGGTGTACTGCGTTCACTTTTCCTCACAAAAGCCTCGTTGTATGTCACATACTGCTTAGACTGGACTCAGGTGCCTCAGTCCCTTTATTCCCCAGTCCTCATACGCCCTCGGGGCTGACTTGCAGCTTTTCCGTGCCCCTTCGTCTTCAAGGTCGTTCTGGTACTGTTCCCAGTCAAGAGAACTTTCTCAGTGGACCTCACCTCAAGCACTACTAGAGGTGACAGGTATTGAGGAGCGAGGATGCCAGCCGGTAAAAGCGAGCGGGAGGTGCCCGGAATTTTAAAACGACCTGGATGGCACGACGAAGATGTACCCAGGCACGACAAATTGGCTCCAAGGAACAGATGTATCTAGGGTGCGGCTCGGAACGGCTCGATCATCCTCCATCTCCCACGATGCCGAATCATGATATATAGCTCGCTAAGACGGCCCAAGGCTGGTCGCTATTGGATCGGACTCTCCATCAATTTCATATCCACGAAGTCAAGCTCCTTTCAGATATTCCTGCACACCGGCGTCGAAGTGGCGTGGGAGAACCACCCCCGAGAGAGCATATTTAGCGAGTAGGCACACGTTGCGGTAGTCTTAGCGGCAGAGACTATTTTGGCAGACATGGGTTGTTTCGGACTACAGCTCCCCGAAGGAACGATGGTTGGTATTCTGAATCGTCGATTTTTCTGGTTGGTGATGTGTCTGCTCCTTGAAAGCCTCCACAGCAGCTGGGCACGCCCTTCTAACCTTACCAAGGCCAGGCGTGGCAAACACGAAAGGGGTGGGCAGCCGGTGTTTCGCAATTCTTGTAGATGAGCAGTGCAAGAATACGAAAGGCATTTAGATGTTGAAGCCACCGTGCTTGGGCGGATCCGAGAACCTCCAGAGGCCGGCATTTTCTGCGGCTTGTCGAACAGTCGACAGCTCTTCGCTGGATATGGCACGGTTGATCTCAGCATACCGCTTCTCCTCTCGCTTGGAAACCCCCGCGGCGGCATCACCATCCGGGGACGAGCCTCCTTTGCTCGAAGTTCTCCTCGGCTTGCCCACGTAGGCGTCGGGGTGGTACTGCTCCATTATATTGACAAAGGTGTCTCTGGAGACTTCCTCGGCCACATAGCGCATAATCTGGGCGCCTTCCTCCTCGCAGCCTGGCATTACGAGATGCCTCAGGAGAAGACCAGACTTTGCCAGTCCGTCTCCCGAGAATCGTAGATCGCCTACTTGGTTGTGCATAGCTTTTATGCTCTCCCGAGCGACTTTGGCATAGTCGTCTGCTTTGAGAAGCCTCTTGGACGTAGTGGGCTCCCACACCTTGAAGTCGGGTAGATAGATGTCGACTAGACCATCCATGAGTTCCAGCGAGGCCAAAGAGTCGTATGCTGACGTATTGTATATGATTGGCAGGTCAAGGCCCATATCCCGGGCGTGCAAAATCGCCAGGGCGACCTGAGGCACCACGCTGAGGACAGTCAGAGCCGAGTCCTCAAAGGAGACGAGCACGAGACATGCAAGGGCCTTACTGCTCCGGTGTGATCAGATTGATGTTATGTACAGCTCCGACTTCCTTCAGCTTGATGAACCAATTCCCCAAGTCTTCTGGAGAGAGATCCATTCCATTTCGGCTGTGCGCAATGTCATGGTTCTGACAGAATACACAGCGAAGGTTACAGCCGGCGAAGAAGACGGAGCCACTGCCATTGTGGCCTTGTATGCAAGGTTCTTCGCCGAAATGGGGCGCAATTGTCGAGACCTTGGCTGTTTCTCCGATCAAGCAGACTCCGGTGGTTTCGTAGCGGTTCACGCCGCAGAGCCGCGGGCAGAGATTGCAGTTGCGTAAGTGCGCATAAGCTGCGGACCTCTTTTTTGACGCCTCGACCGAGCTCAGCAACATATAGCGAGGGATATAGTCCTCGACAAGGAAGGGAGGCGCGAGATGTAGCGTCCTCTTCTGGCCAGAGCACCAGAGCTTGAGGTCGCAAGTGCGCATAGGCAAGGTAGCGCGCCTAGACAGAACCCGGCCGAGCATACTCATTTTGCAAACATGGTCTCTCTTGAAAGATCTTCACGATGCCGATGAAAAAATGCGAATCAGCGTTGTTGGGCTGGCCGGGGCCGTTTGCAAGCATGGCCTCTCTCGAATGTTCATCGCGATGTCGATGATGATAAGATAGGTACCGGCCGGGGGTTTTGGACCACTGCAGCTGGGACCAGTTGCACGCTAACAATTTCCAAGCACTCGACCCCAGAAGCACACTTCCGAATATTAGCCTCCGAGGTCTGACGCAATTCTACGTCTAGCTGCTCGCGCCAGTTTCAGCAAGACCAACTCGACTTGGATCCAGTCGTGCGCCAGATAGGTAGATATGATGATTCGCATAGAACCTCTTACACAGGAGCACGAGCAAGGACGCACAGGAGACGGGGTGCAAAAGGTATAGTTATACAACCAATCCTGTCCTCCCTGAGTGCAATGCTCCTCCCAAACAAAGAGCACGCGCCAACAGGTAGGTAGCTGCCCCTACTTCGTCGCTGTCATCCTAGCGCTGTCCAAACGCATGTTTAGTTTTCTTTGTGTTACATACCCAAAGCGGGATTGGCGATTAGCGAGTCATGATTCGATCGTCTAGTCCCGAGCTACCTCCCGAGGTGTGGGCCGGAAAGGGCAAGCGGTGGAAACAACAACCACGCTCTCGCTTCTCGAAATTTGCGCATCTTTTCTTCGCTGCTTGGCAACTTGGTTGCTACGCCGAAAGGATCCCCTGGGGGCCAGACGGGAGCTACAGTAGCAGGTTTTGCCATTGGTGACTGGGGGGCCCAACTGGGCGATGATGCAACACCCCCAAGAAGTCGTTTCCAAATCGGGACCGCAACGACGTTGACAAGGTTGGCTCGCGCGTCTTGGATCGGCTGCATCCCGGGTTCCGGGCGGGTCTCGAACCGTGGCCAGTGGCAATGGAACGGGACGGCGGAAGAGCTCGTCCGCTGCGGTCGCGGAGGCCAGCCGTGGCGCCGGAGCCTCTTCAGGGCGAGGGGCCGCCGTGGGGCTCATATTTCCTGTTTCGACTGCCCGTTCTGGTAAGTCTAAGCGCCTGCCTATGGATAGTACAGTACGTACTGTACATACGGTCAGTACCGGAGCATTGGATGGCAAAAACGGGCCCAAGGCATTTTGGCCAGGTCCTTGCTAGCCCCTCCAGCCCCTGACCAGACCATCGCTGGCTGTGGGACCGCCTTTGCGTAGCTGGCCCCTCCTCGCCCCGGCGCAGCTGCCCCGCGTAACCCTCCCCCCCCCTCTCCTCTCTTAAAAGGGCGACGGCCACCACCCTGGCGAGGCGTGGGGAGGAGGGGGTATTTTCTCGTCGTGCTGCGCTCTCCCAGTGTCTCCGTCGATATTTTCTCCGTGCTCTTGCCCAAGTCTTGCAAATATGGCTACCACAGTTCCGTCCCTGAAGCTCGCCTCCGGCCATGTAAGTGACAGGCGCAGTCGCTTCCCCCCGCCTCCCCCCCTCCTGACCCCCGGCAGTCCCTCGCGCATAGTTTTGTCTTGCTGTACATTCTTGTTTGGGCTGCCGCCTTTCCTTTTGTCTCGTCTATTTTCCTGCCCCTGCCCCTGCCCTAACCCCCCCCCCCCACCCCTTACCTGCTAACACGCCCGCGCCAGGACATGCCCCTGGTGGGCTTTGGCATCTGGAAGGTGCCTCTCGACAACACGGCCAATGCTGTCTACGAGGCGATCAAGCTCGGCTACAGGCACATCGACGGCGCGTGGGATTACACGAACAGCGTCGAGGCCGGCCAGGGCGTGCGGCGCGCCATCGAGGAGGGGCTGATCAAGCGCGAGGACATCTTCATCACGTCCAAGCTGTGGAACAACTACCACAAGCGGGAGCACGCCATCGAGGCCGCCATCCGAGAGAACGAGGCCTGGGGCGTCGGCTACCTCGACCTCTTCCTGATCCACTTCCCCATCGCCCAGAAGTACATCCCGCCCTCGGAGCTCAAGTTCCCCTGCTTCTGGTCCGACCCGGAGCAGAAGATCGTCAGCCCGCTCGAGAATATCCCCCAGAGCGAGACCTGGGCCGCTCTCGAGACCCTCGTCCGGACCGACGCGAACCCCCAGGGCATTCTCAAGAGCATTGGTGTCGCCAACTTTGGCACCCAGCTGCTGCGCGAGCTGCTGGGCCACGCCAAGATCCCCGTCAGCGCCCTCCAGATCGAGCTGCACCCCTACCTCGTCCAGCCCGAGCTCGTGGCCATGGCCCAGGAGAACGGTATCGCCGTGACCGCCTACAGCTCCTTCGGTCCCCAGAGCTTCCTCGAGCTCAACAACCCGCGGGCCACCGGCGCCGAAGCCCTGTTCACCCACCCCGTCATCACCAAGATCGCCGAGAAGCACGGCAAGACCGCGGCCCAGGTCCTCCTGCGGTGGGCCACCCAGCGGGACATCATCGTAATCCCCAAGAGCAACAGCCTCGAGCGCCTACGGCAGAACTTGGAGAGCACAAGCTTCGACTTGGCCCCGGAGGAGATCTCCGCCATCTCAGCCCTCGACAAGGGGCTCCGCTTCGTAAGTTGACTTTAGTACCTCCTCGAGACGCAAATTCTGCTCTGATTCAATGGCTGACGCAGATCGTACAGAACGACCCTAGCACGCTCGCCACTCCCATCCGCATCTTCGGTTAGGCTAGGGTTACAAGTGTTCCGTGCTAAGGCAGGCTATGGAAGTCCAGTGGACATAGGCGAAGGAACCTACGGCTGTTGATGGACAGAGAAAAGGGGCGTCGAGACGAGCATTCGCTCTCTCCGGTAGTACCACGGGAGTAAACCTGTACGAAGCACTTTCTCGATCGAGAGCCATACTTGAGAGTTAAAAGCCGAGGGTAACCCTGCCCTGTGACGAATAAGACACCACCTACCAGCAGCCCCATGTGCCGTTGCCCCTACCGTGTCTCCGTTGCATCGAGCATCATCTACAGTGAAACATAGCATACTGGAAACATAGCATACTGGAAACATAGCATACTGGAAACATAGCACACGGGAACCATAGCAAGACGTAGCGTAGCGACGCTATAGGTGGATATTGCATGCTATCCAAGCGGCGTCTCCAGCATCCCCAATGGAATGCACCCCTTACACCAGCTCGTCCTTCCAGGGGATCGAAATCTGCGCGCCCAACCGCTCCACCGTTTTCGCCGCGGCGCGGTTCGCCGTCTGAATAGCCTTTTCGATGTCGAACGCGCCCCCCACGACCTCCAGAGCGTACTGGCCTACGAACGTGTCGCCAGCCGCCGTCGTGTCCACCACCTTGGCCTTCAGCGCCTGCACCAGTCCTTTCTTGCCCGACGCCTTACTGAGGTAGTACACCCCCCGGCCGCCGAGAGTAATGACCACGTTCTCCACGCCCCTGGAGACGAACGCCTGGGCCACCTGCTCCATGCCCACCTCGGTGTCCAGGACGCTCACGTCGACTTCGCCCAGGATAGCGGCCTCGGTCTCGTTGACGACCAGGTGGGCAAGGCCTCGGTACACCTCCTCCGGCAGCTTCACCGCGGGGGCCGGGTTGAGCAGGACGGGCACTCCGGCGCGCTTCGCCGCCGCGAGGGCCGACAGGACAGTGGGCAGGGGGATCTCGAGCTGCATGATCAGCAGGTCCGGCTGCGGACCGGGGATCTTGGCGGCGAGGCCGTCGGCGAAGTCGGCGGGCTGCAGCACGTGGTTCGCCTCGGGCGAGAGGACGATGCGGTTCTGCCCGGTCGGCTCGTCCACGATGATGACGGCCACGCCGGTCTTCTGGCCGGCGCGCTGGTCGACGCCGGTGACGTCCACGCCGTGGGCAGCGAGGTTGGACTTGAGCGTGGTGCCGTAGCTGTCGTCTCCGACGACGCCTGCCATGCGCACGTGGGCCGTGTCGTCTGTCTGCGGGGTGGCCCGCGAGCGGGAGAGCTTGGCGCACGCGACGGCCTGGTTGGCGCCTTTGCCGCCGGGCGAGACGGCGAACGAGCTCGAGGTGAGGGTCTCGCCCGGTTCTGGGTGGTGCGGGACGTACGACACGAGGTCGATGTTCAAGGAGCCGAGAACGGCGATGTTAGGCACCGCAGGCGACATGCTGGCGGCTTTCCCTCGTTGCGCACGGCCGAGGCGTCGTCGTCTTGCTTTGGTCGGTGCCCTCTTCTGGAGGATATATGGGCCCTACGATTTATCACACGTCTGGCACGTCTGGAGGCACGCCACTCAGTGGCACTCGTCGAGCTCGTCCGAGGAGAGTTTTTTTTTTTTCCTAGCGCCTCGGTATGGTCCCTTATTTTGTGGTCAAGTCGACCGACAATGGGCTTAGGTCGTGCAACCAGAACCCCTCGCCCCGACTAGAAGAACCCCACCACGAGCTCCATGAATAGGTAAGCTCCTCCTTACTTACAGCGAAGTGACAGACAGATATGTACCCAAGGTACCTACCTACCTACCTAGGTAAGTATCACCTCCATTAGAGGTGTAATTTAGAGCAAATGCAGACACATCACAGCAGAGATGTCCGATTGGACCAGACAACCGGCCTCGGGCTATTATTTTAGCTATGGTCGAGAGAGACAGCTGCTACTCCACCCCGCTCCCAAAGATCTCGTCCTTCCTCGTGCGCCTCTCCCACACGATCTTGCCTGTGCTCCGCTGCTTGAAGGACAAGATTCGGTGCTGCGGGATGAACTCCTCGTCCGTCTGCTCCAGCTTCCACGTGTCCAACGCCCTCTCCATCGGCCCGACGAAGCGGTCCAAGTACCCGACAATGTAGTCGGAGCTGTCGAGCTCCGGATCCCACCGCAGCCGGTTCATGACGTCGGCCGCCGTGCGGAATTTCTTGCCGGGCTCGAGCCGAGGCACCACGATGTCGGCCGCTCCGTGCTTCCGGTCCTTCTTACTGAGCGGCACGTAATCCTGGCGCTCGGCACCGTCGTCGTCCGCGACCGCATCTTCCTCCTCCTCCTCGTCGGACTCGTCCTCGCCGGGAGTGTAGCCGCCCCACTCGCGCCTGTCCACCTGGAGCTCGCCAAGCTCTGCCTGGCTCACCACCGACGCGCTCATCCAGCAGTTCTTGGCGTCGAAGTATTTCTCGTCCCCGCGGATTAGCTCCTCGAATCGACGCAGCACTGTCTGCAGCGAGCCAAAGGCCAGCTTGAGCTCGTCACGCCCCATGGTCGGGTCAAGCTTGTCGAGGCCCACCAAGTAGTGGCCCTGATAGTCTCGGCTCGTGTCGGGCTCTTCTCCATCCTCCTCCGCCGCGACGAACCGCGCCGGCCAGATGCGGGCGTGGATGCCGGGCGTCCGCCTGTTGACGTCGACCAGCAGCAGCACACAGCGGCTCTCGAGCCAGCCGATGAACCCTGCTCCTTTCATCGACGAGAGCCCCCAGAACTGGGCATCGATCTTGATGTAGCTCTTGTAGGCAGATAGGAAGTCGACGGCGCCGGAGCCGCCGAGGAGTGCACTCCACGCCGCCCCGGGGGAGGACAGGAGAGCATCCGCTTGCTTGAATTCCTCGGCAATGGTTCGTACCGAGGGCAGCGAGGCGGCATGGCTAGTGTTGAGGCTGGGGGGGAAGTAACCGAGGATGGCGAGAGGCTCACGCGTCGTGCGTGTGTACTGTAGGCGGGTTTTGTGGAAGAAGGGGTCAAAAGCGGCCTCGTTCTTCCAGTCAAACGAGGCGTAGTGGTGGAAGAAGGTCGCGAGAATATCCGGCACCGAGGCAGGGTCGGAGCGACCGTCCCGAGCCAGGAGCTTGCAGACCCTGGCGAGCAGAATCGAGATGTGTATGCCGCCGAGGTAGCCAAACCTGGCAGAGTAGAGACCCCGCGACTTGGCCCACGTCTTGATGGTTCGGTGGGCAAGGCGGAACTTGACGAGGTCGGGCACCGATCGACGTAGATAGTCGAGATCGCGGATTGCCTTGAGCTTCAGCAGCGTCTGCGTAGAGAGGGTCCAGATGGGATCTGCTGGCCGCGTCCGCAGTACCTCTGGCCAGTGCTCCGCGATGGAGGTGGCTGGGCAGTACTGCAGATCCATCTTGACCCCGCGGACCTCGAGCTCGAGCATCGTCCCGGTGTTCGCCTTGACCCGTCGCATTATCCTGACGCCATCGCCCTCCGCCCTCCTCAGCCGCTGTGTGACGACGGCAAAGAAGGTGTGAGTGCCGAACGGGCCGATGCAGAGGCAGTCTACGTCCGAGGACGGCGTCCACACCCCCAAGCCGTAGGAACCGACTGGGACAACGACCAGGGCTGGACGCCGTTGCTGACCGGAGCCCTCCAGAGGATTTCGGACCGCGTCTTCGACTAGGCTCTGGAGCAGAGCGAAAGCTTCCTGCCTCGTCTTGACGTCCTCCTGGCTGGGGAAGACATGAAGGCGGGAAAGCACATCTCTCAGCTCATTCGCATTCTCGAACCCACCCGTCGCCTTCTTCAAGTGTACCGGGACGACCAAGCTAGAGATCTCACCCAGAGATGGTTTAACGCCCTTCTCCTCTCCAACGCGCATGGTGCACCGTACGCCCCAATGGTCGCTGGCATAGGTCGGGCCTAGGCCGCCCTCCACTGTCTCCTTTAAGAAGCCAAGCATGTTGAACCGGGTGATGGCGAGAACGCCCTCTCCCTTGACCATTATCCTGTCGTAGCGCTGCGGCCGCATGTTGAAACCGCTTCCCACAACCTCGGCCGCGACCTCGTTCGAGGATGGGTCGTAGGTCGCGCCCTGCTCTCCCTCGAAGACTTCCTTCCTAAACATCTCATCGTACTCCCCGTCTGAAGGCTCGCCCAGGTCAAAGCGCGCAAAAGCCCAGGCGTCAACGAGCTTCCTCTCGGCAAAGAAGTTGTCAATAGTCGAGAGGTAATTCGCTGTCTGGCTGGAGATTGCCTTCTTGTTCAGCGCCGTATCGATCGAGTACGAAGAGGTCGAGATGTTGGTGTCCCCGGCGAGGATCCAGGGGTTCCGGGGGTACTGAGCCGAGAGATAGTTCAAGATCCGCTGGATCTCGCCCTTCTTCGCGGTTACGGCTCCATCAGTAAGCCCATGTGAGAGATGGACTCCCGCCACGACCAGCGGGAAGAACTGGCCGTCCTCCCACTTGCCGATTTCTGAGAACTTGGCAACCACAGAGCCCTTGTGCTTCCTCGAGAAGGGTACCCACTCCCACTCAAAAGGGAACCTGCTGAGGACTACAATGTTTAGAAGGCTCGGGAGCGGCTCGACGTCGGACTGGTCCGGTGGGCCGTGCGAGACGAAGTCGTAGGCCTCGTGTATCTGTTCGTCGCGTAGGAGATGGGATAAGAAGTCGTCGGTTACTTCTTGCAAGACGAGGATGTCTGCGGCTGCGCGTCTTGAGAGGATGTTCTTCAGGAGTAAGGGATACCGCGACCGAGAAGGAGGCCATTCAAACTCGGCCAAGACATTGTAGCTCGAGACAACTAGCGTCTTCGGGAGATCCGCAGTTTCGGATGGTTCTGGAGCGTACGGCAGCCACATCTCCGTCTCGGCTTCGTAGTAGTAGGTAGGACGGGTTTGAAGCTGATCCTTCTCGCCGGTGTCGCTGTCCGCTACTGCCGTCTTCCTTCTCTCGTAGAGGCTTGAGGGTATGTCGAGTGCGGAGAGCTGTGCGGTTGCTAGGTCGACTGTGCCCCATATCTTCATCTCACTGGTCATGGTGCTGTCGACCTGGAGCCGCTCTCGGACGAGAATGTACAGCCTGTCGACATCCCATTCTATTGGCGGTAGCAGGCTGACCTTGTTGAGGAGAAACTTGTGGGAACTGGAGCTGGCATCCTCGCTCTGCCCGATCGTCATGTGCATCTGGTAGTCTCCCTCCTTGTGGCCTAAATCCTCGAGGATCTCTGTCCGGAGGCTGGAAAGCCGGGAGCACCGTTCCCTGTTGCTGTCGTGTACGTATATGGTGTTACTATGCTTGTGCGAGAAGACGTCTGCCGAATCTAGAGATACTCGAAACTTTCCGGTCTCTTCTGGCCCCGTCCTAGATACCACCGACTCGATGGACGCCGCAGCTTGCCGAAGAAGCTCAGGCCGGATAAAGGGATATACCAGATTTACATGGGGCGGCCACTTCTCGTACGCTTTGTCGTAAAGCTCCCTGAGGCGGTCGACGGTCGGCCATGCCTCCCGAGGAGGGATGATGCATAAAGCTGTGTCATAGGAATCTAAGGCTATGGCAGAAGCCTGTGGGTTCTCTTCTGGGCCCGCCATCGCGGACTGCTTTATTACCACGTTGCTCGCTTTTCGTGGGTGTGATGATGCGGCGATCTAGGGGCTGCAATTGGATCCCGAATTAAAGGCGGGGGGAGGAGCTGGCGTGTAAATTGTAAACGAAAGCGGTAATAAGCATCTTGCAGCGAGATCAAGGTGCAGCGCTTTATAGCGGACGTCTGAATGATATGCCTCACCACGGCACGATCCCCGCGTTTGGGCAACACCAGGATCGTATCAGCGAGCCCGCGGTGGGTATTGCTGCCGGGAGGGGAGTCATCTATGACTCGAAATGATGCTCGCAGCTGAGGCGAAGCATTGTGTGCTAGGGTTTGGTGGCACGAGCGCCAGCCAATATAATGAACTCGTACCGATGCCCTCTACTTGGCCCCCGCAACATCCATCTATCTGCCGACCGTCGCGACAAGGTCTTTGGGTAGACGGAAACGATATGCCCCCAACTGGGTCGCCTGGTCTCTGGAAAACCCTCTCGCCGGTGACTCACCTAGCCAGGGCCAAAGGCTTTAAATTGAAGCAGCTGGAGCGGACGGGGCCCTGGGTGGCTTATACCGGCGCTAGCTCCTCGCCTCAGCTGTGGAGAGCAGAGCAGGGTCCTGAGTACACGGAGGCCGTGGCGTGCGTCTGGGGAAACCACCCACCGCAACCAATGGGTAGAAAAGTGTGGAACAAGCGTACCGGAACAGCTATGCAAAGGCAGCAGACACACGCAGAGAGAGAGAGAGAGAGAGAGAGAGGGGTCTAGTCACTAAGATGTTCAGATATTCAGATATTACCGGTGCTGTATTTGGAGCTATTACTCTAGTAGTAGAATCCTGCGAGTTTCTGCGATGTCCATGTCCGGCACCTCCTATGTTCAAGCCCCCAAAAGCAATACCCAAACAAATCCAAAGGGAAAAAACATTGAGTGTGATACACGATGAGTAGCACCTGAGGCGGTAACGGCGACCAAATCAAGCCCCCATCCCTCCCCCAGATACAATGCAAATGTAGAGTAGATCCAAATATGTTGACAGGGAAGGACTGGAAGGGGAGCCAAATATCAAGATTCAAGAAACGCCCAGCCGAGCACACGCCTCTCTTTTGTTTTAAGATGACAAACCGAGGAAAATCTGCATCATCACACATGGCCAGCCTCCTGTCTGTCCTTCCTCCACGCTGTGGCTGTAATTAATATGGTACGGTATGAAGTGCCAAAGCAAACTCGTCAGGACGTATCAGGAAGCGAATTTATCCTTCCTCTTTCTCCTCGTTCAGATTCAAACGCCACGCTAGCATACGTGCGCTCTACATGCTGGCGAGCTCGTTGTCAATCTGGCGGTCCATGAACGTCCGCCGCTCGCCAACCAGCTCGGTCTGCAGGCGCTGCTCCACCAGAGCGCGCACCTGCTTCTTGGTGACGGTGTCAAGGTCGACCTCGCGCAGCACCGACTGGATGGCCTCGATGACCATGGCGTCGTCGGGGCCCATGTTGCCTCGCTGGAAGTCGAACGACATGGTGCTCTGGTGCGCATCGCGGTCACCCAGCGGGGGCCGCCCGCCGCCGCTATATCCCATGGTCGAGGCACGCGGGACGCCCAGCGAGGGCGACGTGTTCTGTACGCCGCGGAGGTTGCTTATGCTGCTCAGGCGCGCGGCACCAGGGTGATCCTGGTACGGGCTCTGCAGCCGCTGGATGTCGCCCATGGTGCCCATAGACGCCATGCTCTGGCGATGGGCGAGAGGGTTGTCCGAGTACGGGGTAGGGCCTGCGAAGGTCGAGGTGCGGGTGTGCATGCCCGGTCCTCCGAAGGGAGAGGGGCTCTGGGGAGGCATGTAGGCGGCGCCGCGGCCGAGACCCGTGAGGACCGAGGGCTGGCGGCCGGACGAGTAGACCGACTTCATGTCATCCATCTCGTAGTTCTCCTCGTAGGGGGCCCCCGTGTGCGGGTCAAAGGCGGCCTTCTCGTTGGCCATGCCACGGCGGCCTGGCAGGTTATTGAGCAGGGCGTAGTCGTCCCAGCGCTGGAGTGGAATGGCGCGCGGGTCGAAGCCCTCCTCGTCCACGGCCACGACCTGCTTCTTGCCCGTCTCACCGATGACGATGCGCGTGTTACCCCACGAGAAGTTGTCCTGGTTCCAGAAAGAGTATAGGGGCAGGACGAACGAGTAAACCGGGAAGGCAAGAATGTAGATGATCATCCAGCCTACGTGCTGCCACTGCCGCTTGAGGATGAAGACCAGGGCCTGGAGACCGTAGACACCAGCAATCATGGCGACCGAGATGATGGGGAACGGCCCGGTGTGGGTCGCGATGGTGTAGATCAGATAGCCTAGGTAAACACAGGTGGCGGGAAGGATCAGGGTGCCGAGCAGATCGACGATGACGACGAAGCGCATCGAGAAGCAGCAGAAGCCACACATCTCCTTCAGGTACATCAGCTCGAGCAGATTGTGGATGGTCGAGTTGATCCAGCGACGACGTTGGGAGACCAGCACACCCCACTTATCGGGGGCCGCCGTCTGGCAGTAGGCATCCGGGATGAACTTGTACGACATGTAGGGGAAGTACTTGGTCATCAGCGTCGTCAGGAAACGATCCTCACCAAGAGAAAGCAGATTCTTTTTGTGCAGTGTGTCGACGTGGCAATCACTGTACTCGCGGATCACGTTGTCAGAGATGATCAGAGGGCGTCCGCGGTCGGCAGTCCTGAGGCGGTACATGGAGAAACTAAGACGAGGTTAGCATACGGCACAAGGTGTATCGAGGGGTGAATAGGGCCGAACAAACCATCCGGGAAGACAAGTAACGCTACCGAAGAGAGACTCAAAGGCTTTAGCCAGGTGGTGGGAGATGTAGTACTCGTAAACTTGAATCATGGTCCACCACGAGCGTTCCTCGTTCTGCAAGCTGGTCTCGCCGCAAATGCCGGCGATCTTGGCGTCGTTGGCGCAGGCCGCGACCAGGCGGTTGAGAGAATCTTCCCGGACGCAGGTATCGGCATCCACCATCAGGAGATACTCGTAGAGCTCGGGGTCCACACCGATGATGTTGTTGATCTGGTGGAACATCTCCAGCTCCAGCGGGTTCATCGGGGCGCGGTGGTGTACGCGGTTTAGGAAGCTCATGAGCAGGATCTGGGAGTCACGCTTGCCACGGTTGCCGGGCTTAGCCTTGCTCTGCTCTGATTCCTTGCCGATCTTGACGATGACCAGGTACGGCACGACGTTGCCCTCGTACTCGTAGAGGCCGGAGTAGACCTTGCCGTAGTTCAGCTGCAGGCTGCTCTCGCCAACCGACTTGAAAGGCAAGGCTGGCGGGTCAACCTTAGGATCAACGCCGAGAATATCGAGCACAATCTTGGGAGTAGGGCGGTCGTTTCCGGCACCGATACAGACACCGTCGCAGATGACACAGATGAGCTTGCGCTTGTTGTCGTACTGCAAGGCCGTGAGGGAATCGAGAGCTTTCCGCAGAGAGTCCTCGCCTTCCGTGTACGCCGGAACCTGGCAGATGACGAACTTGTCCTGAGGAGACGGCCGACGCTTGGAGCCGAACTGAAGGGCCGAGAGGAACTTGACGAGAATGACAGCGCAGACCATGACCGTGAAAGTGAGGAGAATGTAGTTGTTGGCCTGGCATCTCGGAGTGCCACGGAAGTCGGGGATGCCAATGTACCAGTTGTTCTGGATGCAGGTCAGACTGTTTCGGACCAGGGCGTTCTTGGTGTCATTGCTGGCGGCGCTCTTGAGGACGCTGTGGATAGCATCTGTGAGGTCACCACCGGGATTGTTCTTGATGTTGCTGACAATGTCGTTGTCGATGAACGTGTACGCGGCAGCGTTCTTCATCAGATCGAGCGTGTAGAAGTAGTCCGAAAGGTCATAGATGTTGCCCTCATAGACGAACCAAGGACGGTTGTTGTTGACACCCTGCGTCTTGATGTCGTTCATGTCCCACACGAGATCACCCTTGTAGTAGTCCTTGATCTTGGGGAGGAAGACTGAATCGTACCACGAATCACTGTGCAGCGCGCTCGTGGGGTCGGGCTGCAGGGCGCCTGAAACGTGCTTCGCAATCTCGTAATAATCATAACCGGTGGTGTTCTGCAGAAGTACGAGCTGGTCATTGGTGATGCCCAGGCCCTTGCAGCTCGTGATCAGAGGAGGAACGAAATACGGGTCGAGGTTTAGTCCGGCGAGAGGCCGCATGTTGTCCTGAGTGGTCTCGATGTTGGTGTCGCTGTGCTGCTGCCTCCAGAACGACGTGATGTCGTAGACCTTGCCGTGAATGCTGACCCAGAAGTCCGAGTCACCCGTGTGGCCAAGGACCTCCGTCTGCAACCAGGCTTTGTCCCACTTGGGGCAGATGAGTGGGCCGAGCCAGATGATCCAGAAGACCATAGCGCCATTCATGAGCAGGATGAAGAAGCAGAGAACAAGCTTCTCACGCCAGGCAAACCGGACGTCGGGGCGCTTCATGCGGCCGATGTACTTCAGGAAAGGAGAGGGGATCCAGAAGGTGAGGCACCAGACAAGGAACACCCAGGCCTTCCGCTTGGCCGAGATGGGGCGCTCCTCGACCTTCTTACCGTCCAACAGCTCCGGGTCAACTCCGACAAAGTCGCCCTCGGCGTTGTAGTACACCTGGTCCTTGTTGTTATCGCCTTTGTGGCCGAGGCCGTAGTCGCCGTGGGGCACGTTCCGCATGCCCGTGAGGGCAGTGGGGGCGATGGATGGCGCACGCATGGTGGCCGGCGGCTGGAAGGTTGCCTGGCTCTGATTGCGCTGGTGCATGAGCTGGGTCTGGCTGCCGTTGGGCGTGGTGTCCATGAACTGCTGCGGCGGGAAGAAGCCGCTGCCGTTGTGTGAGTAGGACGAGTCCATCACCGCGGAGGCCATGCCGGGCGTCTGAAAAGGGTCGGCGCCCGTGGGCTTCAGATCCAGCATGCTCTCAGCCTCCCACCATGCGCTCTCCCTCATCCAAACACGCTCGTTGCCTACCACAACCTCGCCGTTGCTCCAACCTCGCTCCAGGAGCCAGCTCTCGATGCCGTCACGGCCGTCCTTGCACCCCAGAAGATGGTATCGCTGGACGAACTCGTCGACATCGAAGTCGGCAGTGAAATCTAAGTGCTTGTTCCTCCGGTTGGACCACTCAGGCAGCCGCCACGCACGCAGCTGGCGGGAGACGGTTCCCGCCGACCAGGCTGAGTTGACCGACGGCAGGGCCGCGAGGCTGGCTGGGGAGTCATCCGTGGGATGAATAGAGAGATGGTACCACGCACGGCTGCTGCTCAAGACCGATGGGAGGTCAATACGGTTGTGCTTGCCCAAGGTGATGCCCTCGGCTGGAACGGGGAACAGAAGCTTCTTGAGGAAGCCGTCCTCGTCAGCGACGAGGCCGATCTTCTCGAGAACCTCTTCACGCTTCTCGAGCACGTGTTGACGCTCTCTCCCCTGTGTGCCAATCATGATGCCAAGTTCGGGGCCGCATTCAGCCACAGCGGCCTGCATCTCGCGGACCACCGAGCTGCCGGCTGGGGCCACTTCGACGCCGTCTGCCCTCATCTCTGCATTGATGCCCTGGCTGTCGTCGAAGATGCCGCGCATGGCGATGGCCTTTCCGAGGCTCGGGTTGGGGATGTCCAGGACGGTGATGCAGACCGTGTCGCCGTTGTCCTCGGCAGAAGTCGGAGTTCGGTCTCCCCGCCCATCGCTGGACTCATCGCCATCTCGGATGCGGCCTAGCTGGGCAGCAATTGCGTCGTTGGCCTTGGAGATAACCCAGTCGACCAAGGCCTCGTAGACACCGGCAATGAAGATCTTGCGATCTTCGGTAGTCGATTGTCTCGCTAGCACCTCGGGTTCCACGCCGAGAAGGCCGCTGACGTCTTCGCAGACCTCATCAAGCGCGTCTTCGTCGATCTGATAATCGACGGTGTTGCCGAGCTTCAAGATGCCTGCGAGCGTCGAGATCAGGCTGCGATGAGCAGATCCTTTGATTCCGATCTCCTTGAGGGCGGCACGGAAATCATCGGCCGCAGCACCGTCGTCGGCAGTGGGCAGATACGAGGGTGGCTCGTACGTCCCAGACCGTGCGAGAAGGGAATAGCTGGAGGCAGCCTTGAGGCCGAGGAACTCTCGTTCCGCCGGGGTGGAGGCGGAGGTGAGGAGGTAGTAGAAGACGTCAAAGGCGCGGTACCCCGACTCGGCCGGTACCCTCAGCAGACCACTTTCTGTGTCAATCCCGCCTTGGGAGAGGGAGATGGAGGCAGCTGTCAAGTTGCCGGTGAGATTCAGAGTCAAGGCCACACCGAGAGCCGTCTGCCTCGGCATGGAGGGATTGTGGGGCGTCACGCAGCGGAGGAAGGGCTCGATGGCTTCGAGGGCCTTGAACAGGGTGGAAGGAGTCGAGAGCGGCAGGGTGGAAATAAAAGGGCGGAGGAGTGAGGGCGTAGAGGTATGGAGAGAGCTACACGCAGGTCAGCACCAGGCTCGACACTCTAGCCAAGACAGCCAGACTTACCCAAGAATGATGCAGCCATCCTCGGCACGGCGTCGAGCATGTTCCCACGCGCGGGCGGCCAAGGCAGCGTCAATGGTGCCTCCAACCTTTCCATCGGGACCGGGCTGGGTGGCAGTAAGCCAGGTGTTTACGACCAGGCTAGTCCCGACGTCCAGGTTGTAGGGCTGCGAGGATAGGTAGATGTTGTGGATCGCGTTCAGCAGAGTCGTGGTGGAAACCTGAGCCGACTGCTGGCCGGATCCTCGAGGCCCTCCAAAGCCTTCCGAGGCCATGGAGTACATGGACATCCGGTTCGCCATCTTGCGTGACGTCGGGGGTCAGGATGCCCCTCGGGGACAGGTTCACGATGTCTTCACTCGGCTGTTCGGGGCTTGCAGGACCGGCACGACTGTTTTCTCTCGGGCCAACACGGCCGTTCCGGTGCACTCGGGATTATTCAAGATACGGCGGCCGTCGTCGTCCTAAGATTATCGAAGATAGGAGGGCCAAAGGCTAAAGCGAAGGTTTGGGGAGGGGGGGAGAGGGCGTTGCTCTCCAATGCAGGAGCGGGTGGTCGCTTGGGTAACGACAGGAAGTCCTGTACAACGCCGCCGGACCGGCACCCGACGCGACTGGGGAGGTCCCAAGGTGTAGAATTAACGAAAGAAGAGCTGCCCAAAGCGAGTGAGGCAGCGTAAGAAAGGTTGGTGACGGCAACGAGCGCAATGGAGAAGAAGAAGCCAAAAAAGGTCGAGTATCGACGACGTCGCTCGGTATGGGCCAAGGGAAGTACCACGCTCCTGGGTCTCGCTCCTCAGAAAAAGATCACCACAAAGGGGACCCCCCTGGCCCAACCTGCTGAGAAATTATACGGCGGGCGTCTGGAGCAGGTCGCGCAAGTACTTTGCCGTCCAAGGGTGGAGCCGCGCCGAGGGGCGCATGATCTTCCGCCGTATTGAAGGGCTTCCCGGTCTTTCACTCGTCCAAAAACTGGGCCGACCTAGCAAGGAAAATTCCCGGGGCAAGATCAGGCTACTACTGTTTACGGGTAGCGTGTTGGCGAAGAGACTTTGGTACCCCTTTTTAGTTCTACGAGAAATCCACCAAATCCACCACGCCTGAGTTTCGAGCGCTTAGGGGCAAAAGGAGGCACATCGTCGTTGCAGAGCCGCGGTCATTGCGCCCGTTGAACCCCCCGTGGCTTACTTAGTTGGATACAAAGCCAGCTAGAGGGAAGAAACGGAAGAGAGAAGAAGAAAACAACAACAACAACAACAACAACAAGAGGTACCAGGGAGGTAGGCGCTGGGCAAGATTTGCTTTCCTCTCTGCATCCACCCACAGTCCCCCTCTCACGGGCATTGATTGTTTTCAGCCAACCTCGGGGTGGCCAAAAAGCCTGCTGAGAGCGCATTGCTGGCGCGATGCAGGTGTGCTAAATGGAGTTTCGGGCGATGGCGTGAGGTTGGATACGAGAAATCTCCAACTGGAAACGCCCCACCAATTGCGTAGAGGTTGTCAATCCCTCAATGCCAAACAAACTGCTGGTCGGCTTGGTCTGCTGGTCTGGCACCGCCGCGCCTAGTCGGGTCGGCTGGACTGGACTGGCCCAAAGGCACTGTAGAGCAATACGAGGCGTGAGTGCCGCCTGCAGCCATGGATTCGCTGCCGCATTCCATGCCCCCACCCATCATCCCCCCCTCCCCCCCAGCGGGTTTAGAAAGAAGGAAGAAAAGGTGTTCTAGTTGGTCCGGCGTGGCGGACAAGCAAACAGGAACAGCACCTGCTGGTGCTTCTCCATTCAGCTCCACAAGGCCGCCGCTTGAGGACGAGACAGCAGCAGTTTTCAGGCAGGCAGGCCCCTGCCTTGGCGAGCGGCGGAGCCTGCAATACGCATCGCTCCCCCCTCGTAGATCCTGGGGTGAAGAAAATCGGTGTTGAATTGCGAGGGAGGAGCAGTCTCTCTGCACGGATACGGTCGACATCCATAACTTGTCAGGCCGGAATCTTTTTTTAGTGACTGGCAACTACCGTGTCCCTTCCCACCAACCCGCCAAAGGAGCCTCTACCTAGAACTTGAGAGGCAGTTGGACTAATGGCGGGGGCCTAGCGGGCCATTCAACACCTGCCCCAGCCTGGAGGTAACAAAGGGGCAGTCTGGATTGGGCCGAGGGATTCTCAACCCACACGTTGCAGCCGCGCTCCTCCACGCCACGACCACGAGACGAGCCAGACATCGCTGTCTCTCTTCCGTCTTTTTACTGTTTGGCGGGAAAGGCGCCCGCTCCGAAAATGATCGGCCAATATCGCTGCAGCTTACAGGCTTGATCGCCCGTTTTGCACCTGCGGCTCTGCCTTGGAAGGGTACGTTCTAACAAGAAACCAAGGCCGAGCACATATGAAGTTAAAGGAGTCTTGACCTGTATGGTGGTGTATGGGCGCTGCAGTATGGAGGTGCAGTACACAAAAAACCTGCATGGCCCTGGGCCCCTGGTCCCTGGTCCGTGTGTCCCCCGGCTGGCTACTCGCCACCGCCCGCTCCGGGCTCGGCTGAATGAGATCGTATCCGATTTCGACGCACACACTTTGCGAGCCTTTAGAGGCGCCGGGGTTCCAGCTCGGTTCTTTCGCTGGAGCTTCTAGGAACTTGGCTCGGTGGCGTGTGCAAGCCAATCGATAACCAAGAACGCAACAGTGCCGACCGAGCCAGCCACCCCAGAGGGCCAACTACCGTCCGGGGTCCATCGAGCGAGTCCTCTATATATACCGAGCGGCGTCTTCATTGTCTGCTTCTCTGGTACAGAAATTGACCCAGGTCGGACCTTTTGCTTTGTGCAACGAGCGCGAGGAAGGGGCGCAGGCAGGGGCAAACCTTTTGCCCATACTACACAGCAGTAATTATGTGTGTAAGCTTGTTGGCACGACGCACGACTTGGCACGCGTCTGTTGGGCTTGTTAGAGGCATAGCAGTCGAGGCCGGGGTATGGGCGACGATACGCTGGATATGCAGGTAGGAAAGGGCTAGGCTGCTAACAGGCAGCCAGATGGGGGCATTGCTCGCTGCACTGGCCAGCCGCCGCTTTGTGATCTCATTTCGTGCCAAAATTCTATTCGGTGCCCCTGAACGATGCTGTCATACGACAGGGGTTACTTGCAGGGCAAAGTCACTCTCCCGACACTAAACACGGAACAGTGTGGACTGGGTCTCGAACGCCTGTGATTCGAGAACCCTCAGGGGAAGACATTTGCAAGCGTTGCCTTTCGGTAGTTGGATGCGATTGCAGCCAAGGCATCTAGGCAGGACGTGCTTTTTTTTCGTCCCAACTCATCGCTCCATCTCGAGCCTCAATCAGTGGCACTATTTTTTTTTTTAAACCTTTACGCGTTGGGAAATCGATCGTGGAACAGCTCGAGCCTTTGGGCTTAGCTCGCCATCGGGTTCGCCTCCAGCCAGTCGTCTCGTCTTGGTTGGGCGGAGCCCCCAGGAAGTACTTCGTATGGTGAATTTGCGCAAATGGTGCACTCCGCCCTCCGTACAAAAATAAACTGGGACGCCTGGTCCCTTTTCCAAGACACCAGTCCCCATCCTAGAACTGCTGAAGCCCGAAGCACCGTCGTCGTCGCAGCAGATATTCTTTCTACCTTCGTTGTCGAAGTCGAGAAGGAGGCTCTCTTCACGACTCTTTTTCTCTTCTTCCCGACTGACGCTCGTTTCCCCTCCCCCCCCCCCCCCCCTCTTTCGTTATCCATCGTTCGTTTTGTTTCCCTTACCAGCAGAGTTACCCGTCGTGTCCGGTGCTCTCTACACGCGTTCCCTGCCGGGTCGCCCTTAATTCAAGACGCAAGGCCCAAGACGCTGTCTTGCAGCCAGTGGCCTACCCCTTGACCACCGACAGCTACTTCCTCGAACCCCATTGACCGAGTGCCGACGCCGAGATCTATCGCGAGAGAGCTGGCCTCGCTGCCAACCGCCAACATGGCCAGCCTTCCTCCCCTGGGTGGCGGCGGAGGGGCCCATACCCAGCCCTCGCTGCCCTCGCTGCCCGCTCACCTCCAGTCCGATACGCACCTGACTGCACATCTTGCTAGTCGCTTTCATGTGTCGCTTCCTACTGCCCGGCTATCATCCCATGCCCTCATTGCCCTCAACAACTACACGTCCTCGACGAAGGGCTTGGAGGGCGGGAAGGATGGAAGTTCGATGGCCGGTGCCGAGGACATGGCCGAGAGGGCATTCCTCAGGCTCGGACACCGCTCCGAGAACCAGGCCATCCTCTTCTTGTATGTTATTGCTCGCGGCTGTAAGAGGCCGCCTCCGAAGTGTACAGATGGACTAACACGCCGAATAGGGGTGAATCTGGCTCCGGGAAAACCACTGTGCGGGCCCACCTGCTGGCCGCTCTGCTGCACAAATCATCTACTCCCCTCTCGACCAAGGCCTCGCTAGCTGCCTATGTCTTCGACACCCTCACAACGACGAAGACGGCTACGACTCCAACGGCCTCCAAGGCCGGTCTGTTCTACGAGCTTCAGTATGATACCGCTTCCACGACGAACCCCATCCTCATTGGTAGCAAGTTGCTAGACCACCGTCTTGAGCGTAGCCGGATAGCAGATGTGCCCACCGGAGAGAGGAACTTCCACATTCTGTACTATCTCTTAGCCGGCACGAGCGCTGCGGAGAAGACGCATCTTGGTTTTGATGAGCCCGCCGGTTCAACTAAGAGATGGAGGTATCTGGGCCACCCCACGCAGTTAAAGGTAGGCATCAACGATGCCGAGGGCTTCCAACTCTTCAAGAATGCCCTCCGCAAGCTTGAGTTCCCGAGAAGCGAGATTGCCGAGATCTGCCAGATCCTGGCTGGTATCCTCCACATCGGTCAGCTAGAGTTCGAGACGTCGTCCAGCACGACCGCCAACGCTGACGACAGCGGTGGCTTCTCGCACGAGGGTAGCCAGACGTCGACCATCGTTAAGAACAAGGATGTTCTAGGCATCGTAGCCGCCTTCCTCGGCGTGAGCGCTGCTGAACTCCAGACCACATTGGGCTACAAGACAAAGATGATCCACAAGGAGAGGGTGACGGTCATGCTAGATCCTACCGGCGCCCGTGGTAACGCGAACGAACTCGCGCGGACCTTATACTCGCTGCTCGTCGCGTATGTCATCGAGACCGTCAACCAGAAGCTCTGCGCTCCCGAGGAGGCCATTGCCAACACCATCTCCATCATCGACTTCCCGGGCTTCTCCCAGCAGAGCTCGACTGGCTCAGCGTTGGATCAGCTGCTGAACAATGCCGCTACCGAATCTCTTTACCACCTGACGCTGCAGAACTTCTTCGACCGCAAGGCCGACCTTCTCGAGACAGAGGAGGTCGCCGTAGCTGCTACGAGCTACTTCGACAACTCCGATGCCGTCAAGGGTCTGCTGAAGCCTGGAAACGGGTTGCTTAGCATCCTCGACGACCAGACCCGCCGCCACCGGACCGATCTGCAGCTTCTCGAGAGTTTGCGAAAGCGTTTTGAGGGCAAGAACCCCGCCATCCAGGTCTCGTCGGCGACCTCCAAGCTTCCAGGGAGCAACTTCTACACCGAGAACACGGCGGCCACCTTCACCGTCAAACACTTCGCCGGTGAGGTGGACTACCCCATCAAGGGCCTCGTGGAGGAGAATGGCGAGGTCATCTCGGGTGATCTGCTGAACCTGATCAACTCAACCAAGAGCGACTTCGTCGCTCGGCTCTTCGGCCAGGAGGCTCTGCAGACCGTTACTCACCCCCAAGAACGCAGCACTATCATGCAGGCAACGGTCAGCTCGCGCCCAACGCGTGCTCCCAGTATCATGTCGAAGCGGCACGGCCGCAGCGGATCACGCCCTGTGGCACGCATGAGGCAGGAGAAAGAATTGCAACGAGAGAAATCCCTCGACACTATGAGCGAGGCGGGAGAGGGCCGGCGCAACACCCGCCAGTCGGAGCAAGGCGCATCGGGCCAGTTCCTTGCGGCCCTGGACAACGTCACCAAGTCCTTCACCGCGCCGAACACAAACTGTTATTTCGTCTTCTGTCTGAAGCCAAACGACCGGCGTATTGCCAACCAGTTCGATAGCAAGTGCGTTCGGACCCAGGTCCAAACGTTCGGCATCGCCGAGATCAGCCAACGGCTGCGCTCTGCCGACTTTAGCCTGTTCCTTCCTTTCGGGGAGTTCCTGGGTCTCGCCGACTCGGAAACCATCCTCGTCGGCAGCGAGCGGGAGAAGGTTGAGCTCGTGGTTGAGGAGAAACGGTGGCCAAGCAACGAGGTTAAGGTTGGTTCGACGGGCGTGTTCCTGAGCGAGAGGTGTTGGCTCGAGGTTGCACAGCTCGGCGAGAACACTTCGCAGTCCGGCCGGTACCACTCAGAGCTCGGCGACGGCCTGACCCCTCCAGATATGCCCTTCGGCGCGTCAAGGGAGCGGCTGACGCAGTCGCTCGGCAACACACCGCAAGGCTACAGCGACAAGAAGGGCTACTTTGGCAGCGGTGACATTGATGCCCGTTCTGACGCCGGCGTGTCTGCCTTCGGCGGCGGCGACATGTTCAAAAACCTCGACACGCGCGAGCAGATGGCGGAGCGGGGCAATGAGAAAGAACTGGTCGAGGTCGAGGAATTCAGAGACAGCTCAACCCGTCGGCGTTGGGTCTTCTTCGTCTACCTCCTGACCTGGTTCATCCCCGACTTCATCATCAGGTTTGTGGGCCGCATGCCGCGCAAGGACGTACGGATGGCTTGGAGGGAGAAGCTAGCCATCAACTTTGTCATCTGGTTCCTCTGCGCATGCTCCGCCTTCTTCATCATTGCTTTTCCCATGCTACTATGCCCCAAGCAAAACGTCTACAGCGCGGCCGAGCTGTCCTCGTACAACGGCAAGAACGGCGCCTCGGCTTACTCTGCCATTCGCGGCCAAGTTTTTGACATCGGTTCGTATTCGTCGAGACATTACCCGAAGTACGTGTCGGATAAGGCCATGCTCCAATATGCCGGCCTTGACATCACGGCCCTCTTCCCCATCCAGGTGTCGGCTCTCTGCCAGGGCAAGGACGGTAGCGTTTCTGACTCGGTCCTGCTCGATTGGGCCTCGACCAATATCACGGGGTCCCCCGCGCTCATCAGCATCCAAGACCTCAATGCCCACTACCATGACTTCCGCGCCTTCACCAACGACAGCCGCCCCGACTGGTTTGCGGAGCAGATGATTATGCTCAAGGGCAATGGCTACAAGGTCGGCAACATTGGCTACTCGCCCGAGTATGTGGCGACGCTTGCTTCCAGCAAGAAGAGCCAGATTGCCATCCTGAACAACCGTGTCTATGACATGACCACCTACAGCAACGGCCTTCGCCAGAAAGCCCCGGCCGACAACCCGGATATGCAAATCAATCCCGATGACACCAAGTTCATGAACAGTCTGGTCGTAGACCTTTTCAACTACCGGGCCGGTGAGGACGTCACCAAGATGTGGCAGGCCCTGGACCTTGACACCAACACGAGGAAGGCAATGCAGCTGTGCCTGGACAACCTCTTCTACGTCGGTGACCTCGATACCCGAAACTCGGTCCGTTGCAAGGTTGCCGACTATCTCGTACTTGCCATCTCCTGCCTGCTCGCCTGCATTGTTGCCTTCAAGTTCTTCGCTGCTCTTCAGTTCGGTGCCAAGAACATCCCGGAGAAGCTCGACAAGTTCGTCATGTGCCAGATCCCAGCCTATACCGAGGACGAGGATTCGCTGCGCCGTGCCATCGACTCGGCTGCTCGCATGAACTACGATGACAAGCGCAAGCTGTTGGTAATCATCTGTGACGGCATGATTATCGGCCAGGGCAATGACCGGCCGACACCCAGGATTGTTCTCGACATTCTCGGCGTGTCGGAGACGGTGGATCCCGAGCCTCTGAGCTTCGAATCGCTTGGCGAGGGTCTTAAGCAGCACAACATGGGCAAGGTCTACTCCGGCTTGTACGAGGTCCAGGGCCACATCGTTCCCTTCCTGGTCGTGGTCAAGGTCGGCAAGCCTTCCGAGGTCTCGCGTCCCGGTAACCGTGGCAAGCGTGATTCGCAGATGATCGTGATGCGTTTCCTCAACCGCGTGCACTACAACCTGGCTATGAGCCCGCTCGAGCTCGAGATGTACCACCAGATCCGCAATATCATTGGCGTAAACCCGACATTCTACGAGTTCATGCTGCAGATCGATGCCGACACGGTTGTGGCCGCTGACTCCGCCACCCGCATGGTATCTGCGCTGCTGGACGACACCCGCATCATTGCCGTGTGCGGTGAGACAGCCCTTACCAACGCCAAGGCCTCCTTCGTCACTATGATTCAGGTCTACGAGTACTACATCTCGCACAACCTGTCCAAGGCCTTCGAGTCTCTGTTTGGCTCCGTCACTTGTCTCCCCGGTTGTTTCTCCATGTACCGCATCCGCGCCGCTGACAGCGGCAAGCCCTTGTTCGTCAGTCGCGAGATTGTCGAGAACTACGCGACCATCCGCGTTGACACGCTGCACATGAAGAACCTGCTCCACCTCGGCGAGGACAGATATCTCACCACGCTGCTGCTCAAGTTTCACTCCAAGTACAAGACCAAGTACATCTTTAGCGCAAAGGCATGGACCATTGCTCCAGATACGTGGACGGTGTTCCTGTCGCAGCGTCGTCGCTGGATCAACTCGACCGTGCACAACCTCATGGAACTCATCCCGATGGCCCAGCTCTGCGGTTTCTGCTGCTTCAGCATGCGCTTCGTTGTGTTCGTCGACCTTCTTTCAACCCTCGTCCAGCCGGTTCTCCTGGCGTATTTAGTCTACTTGATCGTGCTCGTCGTCACCAAGTCGTCCGTCATTGGTATCACGGCCTTCATCATGCTGGGTGCCATCTACGGTCTCCAGGCCATCATCTTCATCCTGCGCCGCAAGTGGGAGATGATTGGATGGATGATCCTGTACATCTGCGCCGTTCCCGTCTTCAGCTTCGCCCTCCCTCTGTATGCCTTCTGGCACATGGATGACTTCAACTGGGGCAACACGCGTGTCGTGGCTGGCGAGAAGGGCAAGAAGGTTGTCGTCACGGACGAGGGCAAATTCGACCCCGCCTCGATCCCTCGCAAGAAGTGGGAGGAGTACCAAGCCGAGCTGTGGGAGGCACAGACCAACCGCGACGACACCCGGTCCGAGGTCTCGGGCTACTCGTACGCCACCCGGCCCAACATGCCCATGTCCGAGTACGGATTCCCAGCCAGCCGGCCGGGCTCCATCTCCAACTACCCCTACACGGACAAGACGCCTCTCCCGAGCGGCATGGGCCTCCACCAGCACAGTGCCAGTCGCCTCTCGATGGCCCCATCCGAGGTTGGCCTAATGCAGGGAGCCAACCGTATGAGCCAGTTTGGCGGCTCGCAGTTCTTCGGAGGCTCCCAACACGACCTCGAGATGAGCAACCTAGCCGGTCTCCCCAGCGACGATGCCCTCTTGGCCGAGATCCGCGACATCCTGCGGACAGCGGATCTGATGACTATCACCAAGAAGACCATCAAGCAGGAGCTCGAGCGCCGGTTCAATGTGAACTTGGACCCAAGGCGAGCGTACATCAACAGCGGTAAGCATCACCTGGCACCTCTTTATTCTGCCTTGACCTGAGCAATCACTAACGCTTCTCTCTTCTAGCGACCGAGGCTTTGTTGGCTGGCCAGCTTTAAGGCTGTGCAGTGGGCTCGTAATATTCCCCTACATCCTCTCTCACCCCCTCAATCAGCCCTCCCACTGCTCCCCGCAGCTTCGTCTCTTTTCAACTAGACCAAAAACAATCTAATGCATCATCATATGGAGGGGACATTCAAAATCTTTCCTTTAATGGGGTTCGTCGAGTTACCGGTTGTCTGGCGGGTTCTGCGACGCAATGTGTATGGCAACATCTGTTTGATTTGCCTTGAGCCTCTGCTACATGTATATCTTGGAAATGGGAGGGGTTTCTGTCGCCGGGGTCTCCGTATCATCGCCGACGTAATGTGAGTGTGCTTTATCTGCCGGTGAACAGACGGCGTGCATCATTGCTAAACAAGCCACGGACGGGTGGCTTACTATGGGTGTCAAATGTGTCGTCTTTCATTTTATGTTTTTATTTTCCAGATTAGCAAAGCAGCGCCTGGATCTGGCGACTGCTCGGGAATGCCTATCGGGGGATTTTAGTAAATACAGTTTGATCAACCGTAATCGTGGAATGTTCGTGCTCGTGTGTGTATACAAGTAGTATCCAACCAAGTGACTGGAGTGGCTTATGGGTTGAGCCGACCTTCCTAAACCAACCTCACCAACAAAAATACCGCTAGTGGTCAACAGCCCTCCATTCTCCAGACCTCGCTCGTTTTCACGCCTTTAGAGCCTTGACAGCTGCCACTTCCTCGTCCAGGGGCAAGATGTCGGGCAAGGGGCCTACCGGGGTAATAGAGAAGGGGTTAATCTGGGTATGCGACTTGGTATAGTGGTTCTTGATGTGCAAGAAGTTGGTGGTGTCCTTGAAAGCCGGATCGTTCCAGTACAAATAGCGCATCCACTTGTGGATTGCCGGGTAGCCAGATCGGATGTCGCGGATGTTACACTTGAAGTGCTGCACATATACAGGCTGTAGCTTTTGTCAGCTTGAGCGGGTCTTTAAGTCTAGGTAGGAGCTTAGAGGGGGTGAGGGGGTGTATTTGCCCTGCAATGGGGCCAAACGAACGATGGGATGGATAGCAGGGGGACTCGTAGGCAGACTGGAGGATACTCACGTCAAATCGCACAATCGTAACAAATCTTGGGAGTTGGTGTCAGTACCAGCTCAATGGAGAAAGGGGTCACAACTCACAGTCTTACGTCGACTTCGGTCAACTGCTTGCCAAACCAGTACGGTCCCTCTGTGGTTGCGAGATGCTTTTCGGCCCGGTCCAGGGCCTCGAACAGAGCAACAACATTGCGGTCGTATGCTTGCTGCGTCGTCGCAAAGCCGGCCTTGTACACACCGTTGTTGATGAGGTCGTACTGCCACTCGTTGGCGGCCTCGATCTCCTTTTGCAGCGCCTCTGGGTAGAACACCACGTTGCGGTATTTCTCCTCGATGAGATCGTCAAACTATAAAGAATGATCAGTCCTTCTGGAGACCCAGTTTACGAAGCAGGCTTCTACGCTTCTCAACAGGAACGGGAGCAAGAGAGTGAATCGTTGCTTGGGAATAGTGCATACCTCGGTACCAAACATGCGCAGGATCTCACTGCTCTCGTTGTTCACGATGGTCTTCTGCACCTTGTCGAACAGCACCGGCACAGTGAAGCGGCCCTGGTACTCTGGGTCGACTGAGAAATAGACCTGGCGCAGATGGGTGAATCCGTCATGGAGCGGATCCGGGACCACGTTCTCGCCGGCGGCATCAGTGTCTTCGGCAGTGGGAAAGCGCCAGCCCTGGGCGCCCATGTGCCAGTGCACGACCGAGTACGACACGATGTCTTCCAGCCCTTTGAGCTTGCGGCCGATCAGCGTGCGGTTGGCCCAGGGGCAGGCATAGCTGACGTAGAGGTGGTAGCGACCCTTCTCGGGCGGGAACTCGGCGCCGGGAGCGCGCGAGATCCAGTTACGGAACGACGACTGCTGGCGCTTAAACTCGCCTGTCTTGTCGCCCTTGGCCACCCAGTCGGTGATCTTCCGCTCCTCGGCCTGCAGGGGAGGTTAGCTTTGTGCCACAGACTGTGCCGTCCTTTCCCCATGGCAGCCGTAGCCCCGGGCTGGGAGGGTAAGAGCGGCAGTAGTTACTCACCATTGTCGTGTATTGGTTCTTTAGGAAAGCTACTGCTCTCTGGCGGTTCAAGGGCAGCCGGTTGGCGGAAAGCAAGCGCGGTGTGGCAGACGAGGATATGCCGCAAGATTGAGCGTATGAAGAAGACGAGCAAGGAGCAGGGGTAGTATACGATAACTTCGAGAAGACCTGTCGTCGCGAGAAGCGCTGAAGGATCGTCGAGCTCATGAGGGGTGGGCGGCGCAACTCGAACAGCTCCTGCCAGGGAAGCTTTGATTGGCCTTTATAGGAATCCGGAGTCGAGGGACCGTCTAAAGGAGGGCCCAAGGCAATTAGGTGGGGGAAGGCGCGCTGGATACTTGCCTAGACCGGAAGCGAATGAATGCTGTTGGCGGGGTGCGACGTGCAGCTTAGCAACCCGCGCCGACCTGAGGCAAATGCTGACTGTGACCCTCCTAATGCCCCCGCGATATGCTACTCGATATGCAGGTCGCGTGGAAACGACAGGGCCGTGGTCGCCAAGGAAGCTTAGGCCAGTGCTGTACACGGATTGCTCAGCGCACGCAGCGACCCAGAACGTGCTGAAGCACAGCTTGGACGGGGATTGGTTGACAAATTGTGACGTAAACCCGAGCTAACAAATCGCCTGCATTGGGACACGTTTAGGTACACACGGTACAGTAGCCAGTTTTCAAGGTGCTGCCCAAAGAGCACAGTACCCACCTAACTTCTGGCCAGAGCCCCGACACTCGTAACAATCAGGTAATCGCTTACGGCGACATAACGTAGCAGAGCGACAGCCCTGATGCTTACCTATCCAAACCGCCTTCCAGCAGCGCCCAAAGCCCCTGGTTGCTCAAAACAAACATTCCACCAACTCGGCCCTGCAAACGCTTCACCGGCACGGTGGGCAGTCTTCCCCTGTCCATGCGCCATCGTGCCCCAACAGGTGTGGTTGCTATGCACAGTACCTTAGCACACACTTCGCACTCCTGATTGGCGTATTCTCCCCTTTCCCCTCGCCAGAAAACCTTCTTGTTCGAGTCAAGAGGCCCCTCTAGGCCTGAGGTGCTTACTAAACGCACATCGAAGCCGTCCGGGTGGACCATGGAGACCAACCCTGAGGCGCCACGGGCGCGCAGAGCTCGAGAACGGCCGGGCCAAGACCAACCGGAGCAAAAAAGACCTTCTCCAGCCCTTCAGTTGAAGAGCGGGCACACCTGGACACCAAGCACTCAGACTCTCTGCTCTCCAGACCTGCATAGAGAAATACCCACGTTCGTGCTCCACGATTCTGAGGCAATCGAGTTACGTCTATTGTATATTCCTAGTTTCGGCTCTGTTTCCTATAGAGAGTAGAGAAAGCACCCGGTCTATGCCGCCAAACTAGCATGGTCGTCCATGTCGCCATGCTCTTTTTTCCCCTTTCTCCGTCGTTCAGCCCATCCCTTCTGCCCCTCCCACCGCGATGCGCAACAAGTAACATCACCAGGGAGGCAAGCCACAACGAAAGCCACATGGCATATTATATCGTAATGAACTGCCAAAGGGAGGGGGACGGGAAAGGCAAAGGCCGGCCATCTACGCACATGCCCTTTGCGCTCCACGGATAAGCCTAATGAATAGGCCACATGACCGATCTGCAACCCCGGGCTTGCATGAGCAATGCGTGTCCTCTAGGCGATCTTGGCCTTGATGTAGGGGACCTCAACGTCCTCGCCATCAGCATCCTCTGTAACGACCTCGAAAATGAGCTCCTTCTGGTGCGAAGGGATTGGCTTCTTCGATACAGTCTCGACTAGCTCGCTGAGCTTCATGCTGTACTTCTCCTTGAGCTTTGCCGCTGGGAAGAAAGCCGCGTAGAGCAGACTGACGCCGGAGCTCAACATGGAGATGGTGAGACCACGCGATTGGAAGTCGTCGATGAGTTCCTGTAGCGTGATGTTGCCCACCTCGAACCGATCCCAAATCTTGTCCAGCGTCACCTTGCCGTTGGGGCCGTTGTACTCCACCTTGGGGCTGGCAATGGGCTCGCTGAAGCCAAAGAAAGGCAACGCGAGGTTGACGAAGCCATTCTTGTACTGCTCAATGTCTGTCTTGCCGTCGATGATCTTGTAGTGCTCCAGGATCACCAGGCCAGTGACCAGCGCCGTCGTCGTGGCGATAGCGGGGATAATCTTGCCTGCGATGAACTTGGTCTTGTGCCGGTCAGCCTGCTCAATCTTGTAGTTGTCCGCCCGGAGGTTGCTAGCGGCGGTGATGAAGTCGATGTGGTGGTTGCTATCGTCGTCCTTCTCGAACTCGACGGGGATGAGCTTGAAGCCTTGCAGAGACTTGGGGTCTGGGATGTGGCCAATAAGGTTGTCGAGCTCGCTAGCATCGTCGAATGTGCTCGCATTTGGATCCTAGAGGTTCTGTCAGCTGCCCGCTCGTGAGGCCCGGCCCCATCCTTGCTGCTCTGTACTTACCGGATCCTTGTCGTCGGCCTGGATCTTGACATTGGCATCTGGCGAGAAGTCGGGTACGATGATATTGTTCACGGCACGGATATAGTCCTCCTTGGTCTTGCTGGTAACCTTGATGTTGTAGTTGAAGGCGTGCAGGTTTGCCGCCGCCACGAGGAAAGTGTAGTGGGTCGGGTTGTTGACGTCAAACTTGAGCGGGTCGGGGGCGCGCTTCGGGCCGGACCAGAAGGGAGTGCCCGTTGATGTAGTGGCATCCTTGGGGAAGTTGTACAGGAGCTGTTGGATGGCATTGTTGTACTGCTTCTCGAAGAGCATCCGGGCCCACTGGACGCAGTCTTCGAAGGTCAGGGCGCGCTCGTTCCGAAGATAGTCTACGAGCATCTCCAGCGTGGCTTTCTCGTTGCCACCCTGCTTGAGAGTAGTCTGCAAATAGTTCGGCTGGCTAAGGTACAAGTTAACGGTTTCGGCCGGCTTGACGAACGAGGACTCGAATAGCTCGCGCGCCCACGCGATGGTGTGCTCGATCTTGTTGGGGAAGCTGCGGAGAGTGCACATGGGGAACGATTGCTCCGGGGGGTCCTGGGAGGACGAGTACGATTCAGTGATGTTCGGGAGGACCACCTGAGTGTTGCCCTTGGTTCCGAGCGTGCCACTCTCAAGGAGGGGCTTGTGGAAGAAAACGCAGCGCCGGTCCACGTACGTCCGCGCTTCGACATTGTCCAGTGCGTTGGTCACGCCGTCCAGTGCCTTCCAGAACTCCTCGTTGAAGATGTGCTCAGTGTCGGGGCCCACACGGTCCTTCAGGCAGACAATGTGGCCATTCAAATCGGGGTTCATCGCCTGGACCGCCTTGGCTGCGCACTCACTCTTCATTTGGCCCACATCCTTAGGCCGGAATAGGAACTGGCGGTTGAGGTTGCTCTTCTCGATCGAGTCCATGTCAGTGATGGTGATCTGGCCCAGGGGACCCGTTCCGAGGCCGATCATAGCCCAGTTCTTGAGCATTTCACACCCGATTGCACCAGCCCCAACCAAAAACTGCTTGACATTGGATAGCTTCTCCTGGAATTCCCGGCCAAACACGGCAACTTGGCCGTCATAGCGGGTACCGGTGGGCTTGCACAGCTCCTCCGAGCGCGCGGAGCCTTTGGGTAGCGACTCGAGAGAGTCGAAGTACAGAAACTGCTTGACCGGGTGGAACTTGCCAGAGACAGCCTTGAGGACTTCCTGAGCGGCCAGGCCGCCGAACAAGGCCGCCATCGGGTTGAGATCGCCCTGGGCTTGGTAGCTGAGCTCCTTGAGCAGGTTGTCGTCGAACTCGATTTCCTCGCCCACTTCCTTGGCAAAGGCCTTAGCAGAGGCGAGTACGACGAGGGCATCCTCCTCGTTGTGCGGGCGCGGGAGCCGGTCGTGGCCCTGGACGAAGGCATGAAGCGCCTGGATGCCGATGTGAAGCTGCTGGGGCCGGTCGAATTTCGCAAAGTCAGACACGACATACTCGGGATCTTTCAGGGCCGCGGTGATGGGTTTGAAGTCGAGGAACTTGGGCATCTTGACCTGCTGGTAGAGACCTCCACGCTGGTACTGACCCAAGCCCTTGACATCACCAATGGAGAAGGTGTAAGGCCCCTTGACCGTGACTTTGCGGGGCTCGGATCTGTTCAGTCCCTCCATCCCCTCGACCTCGGTGAAGGTCACGTAATCGCCATCCTCCAGGCCGTGGCGCGTCTCGTCCAGCGCAGACACGAGGCCATCTTCGTCGATGTCGGCCACAATGCCGCTTAAGGGGTTCTCGCCGGTGGCATCGAGTAGGGTGAATTTCTCGCCAAAGTCACAGAAAATGGAGCCAAAAAGACCAAAAGTGTCCGCTACGACCAGGTAGATACCCTTCGAATGGAGGTAATCGCCGATCTCCTGCTGTAGGGCGAGGGGGGTGTTGGTAAGGACAACGACCTGGTACTTGTCGAACTGGGAGAGGCTTCCGCTGAGGCTGTTGGTCTCGGCATTAGCACGGGAAGCATAGCAACTGGGATGCTCGCCCTTGGGTCAAGACACGCACCTGCTGGTTTCGTGGATCTGAACTGGGGTATAGGCGTTCAGCTCAGCCACGCGGGGCGCGGACACCTGATCCCGAGGCTTGCCGACATCACCGGGGTGGAGGAAGAACTGGGACGAGAGGTCGGCAATGGCGACCGGGGCAGGGTCGTAGAGCGTGAGGCTCTTCACACCGGCCAGCGCAATATTCTTGGCGATCTCAATACCCAGGCCCTTCAGCCCGACAATGAGGACGTTGGAAGCGCTCATGCGCTTCATAGCCTCGTGTCCCAAGACATAGAGCTGACGGCTGTACAGGGACTCGTCGATCTCTGTGCTGCCTACGACGGACTCGTCGACCTGCATCCGAGTGGTGAGATCGACCTGGTCGATCCCGGAAAGGTTCTGTGCCTGGTCGTGGTGGACATCTGTCAGTTTCATGCCCTGCAACACGGATTGGATGGAAGAGGGCATCGTGGACGCTGCAAAAAGGCCTTGTCCTCGGTGTAGATAACGAGACGGCAAGGGTCCGCGCCGCGAGGACAGTGAAAACGGAGACTAGAGGCTCGAAACGGGGGAGGGAGTCGCATTCACCATGGTTCGTTTGTGGGAGATAGGCGAGTCCCCGTTGGACAACTTGCGCTTCCCCAGCTTGGAAATATATCGCTATCCGGGCTGGGAGGAGGAAAGGAGGCCCGTCGATGAGAAATAAGGCAGGGCAAGAGGTGTTTTGCGGTAGGTGAACAGGCGGTCTCAAGGTCGAGGCAAGTGAAGGTCCGACCCCGCCAAACTGCCAGGGTGGATCGCGGGGAGGGGCCAAAGGGGGATGGTCGGGGGGGGGGGGGGCGATGACAAAGCTTCTTATCGCGATGAGAACGGCTCCAGAAGGGTTTGCAAGCGTCCCGGTGGAAAGTATCGCACTGGGTTTGGTCTCTGGGGCGGAGGAGAAGAAGTTCGAGAGGGAATCGCGACGTCACAGAGTGATGAGGCGGAAAAGAGGAAAGTTTTATGGTCGGCGAGGCAGCTTCCAAGCAACCTGTGATTTCTAAACGGGCTATGATGCAGCCGCCTGAGCGGAAACCCCTGCACCTCTCTGGCCCCGCCTGGCAACAGCTCTCTTCCTCCACCCAACCAGGACGAGGGTGGGTCGATGCCAGTAGGTACCTTGTGCGCAAATTTGGCACGCGGGGTACCAGTAGCCCTGAAAGTGCTTCTCTTCGATTCTCTGGCAGGCACGCGGTGGACACAGCCTCTCTTTCGTGGCCACCAATCAAATGTTGGCAGCACCGGCAAAGGAGGCAACAAGGCCACCGGGCAAGAGCAAGTTTGGCAGCTAGCTCTTCATTCCCAACGGTGTGCCTCGAGCCATGGCCGGGACGTGGAGTCATCGGCGAGCAGGGCCTAACATTTTCCCTGTTGCTCTCGTGATCTGCTAAATACCGACCCAAGGAACCTAGGTAGGCAGGTAGGTAATCAGCTTGTCTCCCCAAGCCGTCGACGCACGCCATCCACCCTTTCTTGCCTTCATATTACCAAGCACAGCTACACCACCCAGTACGCCTGGCAGCTCCCAGGGGCCAGAGACGCTTGCGCCTTCCATACGGTGCCTCGGATCGTCTGTATCAGTCACATATTCTTCTTCTTCTTCTTCATGGCCTGCGACCTGTCCTGCCTCGCGTGCAACGGATACCTCCCCTTGTGGCTCGTAGTGGCTGCGTGACCTCGTTCCATCCCCAAACCAACTCCTTGTTGAAAGGAGGCTGTTGATTCTGGGCAGCTCCAGTCAACCCAGGGTACCCAAGAATGCAAGGTCTTGGGCACCCAGCTCTGGGTCCATGCGGCTTCAGCTGAACCCGCAGCATGTTCAGAGTCAAATATCGTGTATCATTAGATGAGAGCCCTCAGCCAGTGCCGGTGCCGATTTTCACGATCAAAATACCGTTGTACTTGCAACCCACTGCCTTGTATGCCTGAGCATCCGTCGTATGCAGTAACATGCCAATGCACGCCATAGCCTGCCTGCCTGCCTGCCTGTGATTCCATGTCCTGTCCTTTTCCTCGCGTTTCCCGCGTCTTTCCGGGGCGCCGTGCACTTGAAGTTCGGAATTTAGTTGACTGCCTTGAGATAGACATCGCTGAGATGCGGACGTTAGCGAAAGTGTAACTATGAATACGATATAGGTAGTCGTCTGGACTTACAAGATGAGGTCCGCCCGAGGAGGGATATGACCTGTGAAGCCTCTACACACCATATACTGTTAGCGACCTCTGGTCTAGTACCAATTCTCTTTGCCCTTCCTCTCCCTTCTATCCTTTTTTCGAACTGAAATATTACATCATTCGATGCTGCGAATCGACCTTTATAGAGTTCGCCCCTATCAAAAACCTTGTTTGGAAATTCTCACCGTTCGCCATAGGCATAATCACTAACACATCACCGGTTAGCAAGACGAAGCCAAAAGGCGTTGGCATCTCTGTAGACAGGAAATCCAGCAACAAACCTAGTGATATCAAGGGTGGCTTTCTCGCCAACCTTCATCTCTAAGACGCCTTCGTCCCATCCTGTGCAAGTGTGGTAAGCAATCAAGCGCCCCTAGCGGGAGATGGAGGTAGTCTGCCAGTAAAACGTCATACCTCTAATTACCTGGCCCACGCCGATCGTTGTAACAAAATCCCCTTGTCCAACGGAAGAGTCAAACCTGGAAAGGAAGTACGATCAGCCACTGATTTACACCGAGCACATCGGCCTTAGCCTTTGCTGCCTAGGGGCCAAAGGTCACTAACTCCTCGCCCTTTTTGTCGGGTTTAGACTCGTCCTTCAACCAGCCAGTATACTCAATGGTAACGGTGTCTCCAGCCTTAGGTGTCGCCCCAGTCCCATGCTCGTGGATTGTCTTGGTGTAGCCCATTCTGAGAAGCTGGATAAAGCAACAAGCAGCGGTTGTGGGTGGATTGCGACGCGCTCCTAGAGTTCGACTTGCCAAGCGCACTGGCTAAGCGAGAAATAAGTTTTGGTAGCAATGTACCTAGGCCGTGGAGGGAAGCAAGATGAGAAAGAAGCTCCGTTCAGCCACTTCTCGGCGGCGTTGTCGTGGTAAAATGGTGAGTTGTGGCCGAAGTTGGTCAGTCTCGACTCGGGATCGGGAGGCCCAGGGAAGTATCAATCGCCCATTAATACCAATAAGAAGACAACGGCTTTAGAATGGAAGATGGGGGGCAGCCCATATAAGAAGACCCGCGGGTGGGATGCGCAGGGGGAGGAAGGACGGTCGGGCAAGGTCGGACCAACCATGCTCCAGCCTTGTCCCCAAGCACACAAACGTCCCGGAAAGCCTCATGGGGCGAACGAGAGAGGTGGGGGAAGCAGCGGCTACGGTCCTGACGGTCGGCAGGACGAGGGGAGGGTGGGAGGGCACCGGGGGGGGCGAGTGGGAAGCATCGCTCCGTGCTGGTGCTGTCCACGCGGGACTGCGTGCAGGACGACATGGGGCGAGGCAAGCCAGGGAGAGCACAATCTTCCATGCATATCATATCGTAGATGAGATTTCCTCCGAGACAGAGCGGGTAGCCCATGGATCGATCTACAGTTCCACCAAGGGCTGGGAGACCTTAGACGGGATGGTGTATCCTTGGGCACGCCTCGCCTACCTCAAGCCGCTGCTCCCCGGCCCTCAGCAGGAGGGCCAGGGTGGCCAACATGCCCCTAGCCCTCCCCGGTTAGCCTAGCGAGCAAGTGACATCTTCTGCCGTTGCATCGGCCTGACCCAAAGGACGCATAGCACGATCTAGCGCGGGGTTATCCGTGGGGTTTTTGCTCCTTTCTGTTCGTCTCGTCTCGCCGCCCACTAGGCGGAACCCACAAACGGTCTACGCTAGCCTGGGTACCGCTGAGAAATGGGGTTGCTCCGGGTGGTGCAGTCCGTGTCTCGACGGCCTTGGAATCTCGGGTCTGAAGCCGCGAAGCCTCTAGAAGACGCACCTCTCTGCAGTCTGCACTCGGCCAGGACGGATGCCCCCGTGGAGCAGAGATGGAGCTCGACGAGCACACTGGCCCCCTGGTCCCGGGCGCGGACGACAGTCCCCGGTGTCATGGGTGAGCCTGGCCGCTGTCCGTCCCATCAAGTCAGAGAGCCCACAGGCCGCGCACATACTGTAATATGACGGAACCGAGGGCACGCGGAAAGGTAGAGTTTTTTCTTTCTCTCCTCTCTCCGGTTCTACCTAGGTCGGGTGCTCCATCACTCGATCGAGGACCGCGCTCGCCAACATGCATATGCTCTCCGCCAATCGTGGCCGAACTGGACCGGGGACGGGAGGAAGATCTAATCAAAAGAAATGGGTGTCACTTGGAAAACAAGTGCCGTGACACAGACAAGCCTCAAGAAGCTGATATCGCTTCCCTCTACGGTCCATATCAGCCACTACTGCTACCCTGACTGCTGTCCTCCACACCGACTCGCGTCGTTTGCGGTTCTCGGCATGAGTGTACATAGGACGAACTCGGGGCGCCCCCTTCCCCCTTCCCAATCCCTTCATGCCCCTCCCCCCCCTTGGTGCGCCCCCCGTCCGAGCTTGGGACGATCTGCCAACAGCACTGACAAGAATGGGCGGGACCGCGGGAGCTTGAGAAGCCCGGCTATAAAAAGCTGAGTGAGGTCTCCCGCCTTAGGGCATAGTCACGCAGGCACTGGGATGCGTGGCCACCCTGCCTTGGTCTGCAGTAGCACAAACCTTAGCTTCAGACGAGCAGCAGCCTTAAAGGCTCGCTGGGACTTGCCTGGTCCAATGGGCAAAGTCGTCTCGGCCAGAGAGGGGTGGGTGGCCGGGCAGAAGCAAAATGCTGTTTCAACCTTCGGGAAACTTGTTGAGGCAAAGCCTTAGCTCGTTCCGCGGCCTACTAAACCTGCCTGCTCTAGCCTCCTGGCCCCTCCCCACCACCAGCAGGCCTTGGCGGACCGAAAGGGCATGTGAGTTCCAGTGGACCTAACGTTACAGCACCTACATCTACCCAGCTAGTATAGGTGATAATGATAGGGAAGAAAAAAAAAAGACGTGTATATACCTCATAATAGTGTCTCCTGAGGAAGTTTGCTGGATGTGATAGATAACAATGGCGTCTTCCATCTTCCCACATCGCGCTATCTGGGCAAGAGATCAACTGACCGAGAATCCCGGCGGCCAGATACAATGCTGCTCGGCAGGGGGGGAGGGCCCAGGTCGCTTTGCGGGCGCAAACCTGGCTGTCTTGATCGCTGGCTCGTCAATCGACCATGGGCAGACGCCATGGAAGTTACCATTCGTTCGAAACGACCGGGGTGGGCCATAGAAGAAGTACGGCGGGGCTGCACCACAGATGTCACCCTTGCGGCGTTGCCTGTGCCCAAAGACCAGCCATCACCTTTCTGGACATGCTTGCGATATCGTACCCACTCACCGTCCAGGTCAGAACGCCCGCCGGCTGCGTCCGAGAGCAAGGGAAAGGTGGGCGGCGAGATTGGTGCTAACGGAGAGCAAGAGAGGGGCAAAAATAAAAAAAAAATAAAAAATTACGGTCGAGAGCAAGAGAGGGCGAGCCAGCCCGTATCACCCTAGGCTGAGGAGAAGCTTGTCGTCGTGCTGTCTTCGCGGCGCAGGAGAGGCAAAGTGATAGACATCAGGCCATAATGATGGCATTACCCTGCACATGTTCGCGCCAAAGGCGCTCCGGCAGGTAAATATTATGTGCGTACGTACCTCGTAGGCCCCAGTTGGTCATGGACGGATGCATGCCGGCAAGATATGACGGGTTCCCGCTCTTCTCGCACAGATCGTTGGGAACCACCACGGCCGAATGGCGCGGGGAGCGACCGGTCGGCGGCACACAAGAGGCACATACCCGGTGGCATCCCCCCCCCTTTCCCTCCTAGGGCCTTTCGAGGTATGCCCCCCGGCATGCCGAGCGGAACCCGGACGCGGCCGCGTCGCAGCGGCCCAGACCCTCCTGCGACCAGTTTAGCTCCCCTAGGTGCAGGCGAATATCAGATCTCATAAACGCCGCCCCTCCGCTTCTTTCGTAGCTTGCGATGCCTGAAGGCTTGCTAGGGAGGAAGTTTGGCGAGCTGCGCTGCATTGTCTGAGCGATGGCATTGCAAACCGGTAAGAGGCCCTGGTATCTACATCAGGCGACGCCCGACTGCATCACCGGCCAACGCCGTAGCCCTAAGCGAGCCTGCCGGCACTACTACGATAGGGAGGCATTACCGTGTCGTGGCCCGGGCCAGCGAGGCTCTGCCTCCCGACCGCACGCCTCTCCATGCCTTCTTCCCTTTTGACCCCCACGACCAAGCATCGGCATCATCTGTTGCTTCCCGCTTGCCCGGCCCTCGGCCAAGCTAGTCGACCCGAGTCTGGATCCCTGGCTGCTGTGTTATGGGAGAAGCCGACCGATAGTATCGCTGGTCGAACCTCTTTGCATCACGTCAGATGATGATTTTACTGTGCCCTAGCTCGAACCCTTGCAAGGAAAGAGATGCAGGTGCGAGTCTGCGATAGAGCGAGGGCTGGATGCAACGACGACGGCAAATGCTCTGCACTACATGCATCCGCGCCCTCTTGAGGCTTGCTAGCCAGCCCGTGCAGCTATGCCATCGGGTAGGGACCGTCCCGGACTGGACACGACTGACCGATCCAGCGACGGCCAGCGAGAGGGGGGCATCGCATCAAGGGATCTTGCGCTTCGAGCTCACGCGGATGCTTGCCGGACATGCTCCGACTGCAAGGTGAAACTCCTTCGCATTCGCCTTTCGCCTTTCGCCTTTTGAAGCTGTCGGTCTTGTAACCGGCCGCGGCTGCCGATGTCTTCCTGGTCTGCTTGCCCGGCCCATGCAGGATACTCATGCAAGCACGCATGCCCAACGGAGAAAGCCGCCGAACCCCAGGCCAGCCAAGCCCTTGCGCCTAGAACGAGACAGACGAAGCGAGAAGCCGGCCAGCTCGCTCTGCATCTCGCCCACAGCCCTACTGTCGGCCAGCAGGAGCCATACTTGCCCTCCTGACTAGGTGCATCTGCGCTTTTTCTTTTCCTCGTTGCTATCCGGGCTTGGCGAAATGGCGACGCATCCCCAAAGATGCAGGTGACGTTCCTCTTGCTCGTCTGTGGTTGCAGGACTCTCAAAGAGCGGTAAGAGATGGCGTCGGGCATTTCTCTCGGTGTCTATTGGCGAACAACGGGCCTATCCTGGCCCTGAAGATCGAGATCCGGTCTAGAGGACAACCGGCAAACACGTGGAGCCCCTCCGTTGGCGGGAATCGCCTGGCCACAGGCTCGGGGCCTGCGGGTCTGGTTTGGATCACAGTCGAATGCAGGCAAGCGGCAGTTTCCAGTCCCGGAAGCTTAACGCTGCACTGCACCGCACAGCGCTGTCTTTTTGGCGTGGTCTCGCCAGTGCTCCATCGTGACTCGCCGGGCCAAGCCCCGGCCGGCCATGCGGCGTTTCTGCCATATGGAAGAGAGCAATGTCCCCGGGCACGGGGACCGGCCGGCCTTGAGGATGCTTCGTGGGTGCGCATTCATGGCACGCATACTGCAGGCGGGGGACTACTAGTCTTGTACCGCAGCTTGGTACGCTTATGGTGAATGGCGAGCGAGGCGCTCGACCGAGAAAGCTACCTGAAGCTTTTCGAGCCTGAGAGCAAATCAACGAGGAGCGCGTAAGGGTCCGGGGCGGCCCGTACGGACTATGTGGGCACCACCGAGCAGCAACACGGGCCTTCACAATCAAGATGGCAGGGTAGCAATGCCTCCACGAGCGAGAGAGCCAAAAGGGGAAAGGGGAGGCTGGCTAACAGCTCGTATTGCTCTCTCACCTGACACGATGGACCCTCGTGTCTAGAAGTGCCTCAGGCCCCATCACGACTTTGGGACGAGATCGTGAAACGCTGTTCAGCCCAGCCAGACTTCAGACCAGCCCACGACAAGCCCGAACCCACGATGGCCCGATCGTCACCGAAGTACGGCTGCCGAAATACGTCAAGAAGTGGGGGCAACTGCCGAAAGAGCCTAGGGATCCGGACGAGGTGCAACCCGGGACGACATCCGGGGGTCGAGCATCACCATAACGGCTAAAAATTCCTACCGTACGACTTAGGCCTTGAGTGCGCAACTTGGACATGCCGATCAAGGGGAGGGGTCAAGGGGATGCAAGGTGGGTGTAGGATGACTCGCGGGTGTGTTTTAAGTTCCCAGCACGAGGTGGGCGTTCCGTAAAGGCGGACTGTCTACCTGAGGTGGGCTCAACGGTAACGAGATAATACTAGGACCATCAGAACAGGGTAGCGGCGACAGGGAACGTATCACCTCATGAGGCCGTCACGGTCTCCGCAAAGGGCATCTTCGCGTATCATCATCATCATCATCATCATCATCGTCATCATCATCTCGTACCTCCACGGCGCTGCTGTCTAGCCGTCTTACTTTGTTGCAAAGGGAGCGATATTTTGCGTGGAAGCGAAAGTACCATGACATGACAGGGGCAGGGCGTGGCTTGAACAGGGTCAGGGGCAATTCACGCCTAGGTCTGTCGGACACCCCAAATTACGGCCGAGGATGGGCGCTGTTTTACTGTAATGAGGGCGGTGACAAGATGCAGACTACTACCTTGACGGGCGTGAAGTTCGTTTCGAGCCGGCGCGGGGGGGTTCGGCAGCGCTTAACCCGCAATTAGACCAAGGCCGGATTCCCTCCAGGACCTGTCAGGCATGGGCGCGGGAAGAGATTAAAGATGTCCGAGCGCTTCCCGGGAGATCCTCTGTTCATCAAGCCGCCTTGCATCGTTTCGAAAGACGAGATTTCTCAAATTTCGATTTCCAGCCATGGTGCACGTCGGCCGTCGTCTCCGTCTCTGATGGCTTCGTCGAGGATGAGGAAGATTTGGGCACTAGCAGCGACGCCGGTCGGCAATCGGCACGCCTAACGATCTTGTTCCTGACGCCAGAGGGCCAGCGCAAGGGGAGCCTCGATTTAGCGGGCGGTTCCTGAGCATCCACCAGATCTGATTTGGTGGTCGACCTAGATCCGGTGGGGCCGCGAGCCACGGCGTCACGCTTTTGCAACCTTTTCGTGCTATTTGTTGTATAGTAGATGTTGTGGATGGGCTAATGAGAGCCTACCGGGCAGGCGCCGAGGGGGCCATGCACAAGATGTAAAGTCGGACTTAGTTGTGTCGCATGCTGATGCCAATGCACCCGAATCCTCGTATTCGAAGTGTTTGTAGCCACCAGCGCAAGGCGCTCAGCCGTGAAGGGGGGGGGGGCTTCGTGCGAACCAATTGTAAGCTATTACATGCCGACCTCACCCATCCTCGACCCCGAACTTGTGTTCGCCCTCTGGGGGTCCGGCGGCTTTCCAACTCGGACTGCGCCGGACGCACGAATAAGAGAGTCTGAGGCTGGTCTCGAATACGGCCTCTCGTAACGGTAGGCATTCTGTGCCGTCATTTGTCTCTGCAGTTGGAATGGAAGTCACGAGAGTAGACCCTTGGGTTTCGCGGGTGCTGGTGGACACCATGTCGTCATGTTTGGCTTTGTCTACGGAGCGCTGCTCGGTGACTTCTAGTCGCGCAGCCATCGTTATCGGCCTTGCTCCAGAGCTAGAAAGCTTGCGCGTCGGCCAGGCTTGCGCGTCTTAGCCCCAACTGCACGCTTGCAGTGGTCTTGCAATGGTCTTACCGTCGACCGCACTGTGCTTGTCACCATCCAAACAAAGGAATCTGTTGGTATTTAGCTCAACAGAGACAGATCCCGCCCCCGCGTTCGAAAACCTCGACTAGGAATGAATGACTCCTAGCTGGCTTCGAGGGGCGCGCTCGCTTCGTGTTGTCTCTCCCCTTCATTCCATCAGAATGTCTGAGCCTGAAGGCGTAGGGAGGCGCCACTCCCGCAGCCCCGAGTACGTAGGCCGGTCCGGTGTCTTGGGCCCAACCAGACCGGACTGCGTTCCTCGGCCTGGCGCGACTCGTCAACCTCGTCGTCATCGTCCGAGGTGTCAACCTCCTCTCAGCCGTGGCGGCGTCTCGGCTCTGGAGGTACCCCAAGGTCGCTCCGGCTCTCGATTCTCGAAGACTCACTCTCGGAGGCATGCGGCGTCGACCGCTATAGGGTTGCCTTGTCTGCATAGCAGTCCTGTCCCCAGGGAACCTGCAATTCGTCCAGCCTCCAATCAAGCGAGCTCGGACGGGCGGGCTCAGTCATAGGAGCGTAGCAGATCGCCGCTGGGACCAACATTGCAAATCCAGGCGGCCTCATAAACACGTGCCCAGGCCTCTTTGAGACGCACAGGGGCAGTTGAGAAACCTCACTTGGGAAACACGGCGTGCCCTAAAACTCTCTCGACTTTAGCCTCAAGCTGTGCACAGTCCGGAGCGGTTCGTTCAGGGGCGCGCTATGATGCCTTCTCCTACTCCCCTTCTCCTACTCGCTTACAGATTCCGCTCGGCAACGAAAGGGTGGACAGTGTGCAGAACACTGCCGCCACGTCAGGCAGGAGCAGAGCGGCCTTCCTTGTCTTGCATGAAAATGTTCTAGCCAAGGGCCCGAGAAGAGCGAAGCAATGGAGGCCTATTGCAGTGGAAGCAAAGCTCTGGAGGGTAGCGTGCACAAAGCTAAGGAATTGCGATGACGGCACTCGCCAATAGCCCAGTAGCCGGCCCTTCCTCCCGCGTCGCATTGCCGCGGGCGGTGGCCAGGTCGAATATAGATTAATCAAGGATAGATTGAACTCTGCCCAGAAACCGGCGATCATGGCGCCCCAACTGGCAAACGCGGGACGAGGGGAAGCGAGAAGAACCCCGAGGGAGGGGGGGTGAGGGGGGGCCACCGGAGCTGGCCACCGGAGCTCGACGGTGGGAATGGTCCATTGTTTCCTCGAATGGTTTTGCGCAGCGCGCGGCGAGACGGGCGAAAACGACGTGTGTTCTCGGGCCGGGACGTACAGTAAGCTGCATTCAGCTCGCGACGGTGGCTGGACGAAGCCCAGTTTAGCAGCTCCAGCGCGACGGCCACACGAAAGCCGCGCCGCGCTTACAAGGAAAAAAAGAAAAAAAAAAGAAAAGAGGGACGGAAGGGTTCCAGTCGGCCAGTTTCGCTCCTACATTGGCAGCGGGCTCTGGGGAACTGCTGGCTCCTCTGAGAGCGGAGGGTTTCTGAGACGGTAGAGCGTCAATAAATGTAATCCTACTGTACACACACGATGCAGGTTCCTGGAGCCCTGGGAACATTTGCTTGCCCGCAGTGCTGATCTTGGTGGGTTTTGGGACGACCAGTGCCGATTGCTCTCATTGAGTAATTAACTCAGCATCCAGCACTTTGCCCTTTCGCCGCCCACATGGCGCGCTCCAGCAGCAGGCAAGTCCCGCAGGATTCTGGGCTCGCCGGGGGCTCCTTGGTGTAGCGTGCTGGGTCGTGATTGACGGGCAAGACGGGCAGGGCAGGCTCGCAGGGAATGAAGGGGAAGGAGGGCGTGCGCAAAGGGAGGGAGGGGCGGCGGCGGCGGCGCGGCGGGCTCGACGAGTCGAAACTGATCTTTCCCTCTTTTAAACTTAGGTCCTGGCGGGGATCTATAAAATGCCCGTAGTGGTAGTACCAAGAGCCACTCCGTCCAATGGAAACCCCTGTCTGACGTGTTTCCCCCTGCCTAGCCCCAGTCCGACGGTGCCTGCAGAGGGGACATGGCGGGCGCATACGAAATGGGCACGCGCAAGAGGTACAGCCCCGCCGTTCGTTTTGGCCGACCCTTGCGCTCGGCCGCGCCACTTTCCTGGCCTTTCCCCCTTTTCGGCCAGCGCAATCTTAAAGCTACCCACCTTTTGCACCCAGTACGAGCAGCCCACGAGGAGAACGTGGGCTTCTTGAATCGGAATCAGGAACAATGGGTGGAGCCTTGGCTACTTTGCGTGAGGCTCTCAGTTTTCTCTCTCTCGGGCAGTGATCAGTGGCCACAAACACACCACACACTCTCTCGTTCTCCGCCCCGCCCTCGTGGCATTTTCTAACCGTGTGTCTTGGGCGGGTTAAATCGCGCTGTTGGTGCTGAAGAACAACAGTATAGAGAGGCTGGGAAGAAGAAAGAAATGGAGAAAAAAAAAGCCAAAGAAAATAGACCTGGCTCCTGCTCCTGCTAGTTACCCGTTCCCTTTGTTCTTGTCTATTTCGCTTTGCTCGTCCTTCATTCCCCCTTCGGCACGCTATCATTAGCAACAAGCGGCGACCGTTTCTCGTAAGCTCAGTCGTAAATTACTAGCCGCGCTCTTTGACTTCTCGGCTTTCCTCGTCAACGCGCCGTTTTGGCGTCTAGAGAGCCACTACTGTGCAGGACAGCCAAGTTCATTTCGTTTATCCACCGCCGTGTTGCTTGGCTGCTCCTCCTGTCGTGTTAGGGCCCAGGTCGACGTGTATGCAAAGTTCAGGCAGAGAGTACATGCAGGCTTACCGCAGCTGGCTGACAAGAACCGGCCCCAGCGGCCTACCGTAGCAAGGTCTCGCTGAACCGGGGGGTCTCATATCCTCCCCTCCTCTCCCCTCCCACCCCCTACCCCTTCCCTCAGCGCCTGTTCACTTTTGTCCTTGTCTTACCACCCTGGCTCGCTCCGCCCCAGCACCCTTCCCAATCCTCTTGTTTCCCTTCGTTTCCTCCACTTTAGGACCTTCCGCTCTTTTCACCCCCTTTCCTTTCCCTTTCCCCTCCGTCGTCGACCTCACTCCCTTCAACCCGACAACTCTCTTCGTCGGCGACGTCGTCCCTGTGAACGCCACCACGACTCGTCGAGCCGAACGTCGAGCCCCTTCTCGACCGCCGATTTCTCAAGATTTGGAAGGAGGACCTCCGCCGGGCAGCGCGCCGATCCTTGAGTGCTTTAACCTGGTCATGATTTGAGGCACGCTCGATCCACGACAACCAACTGCGAAGGCCCAATAAACCAACCCCCAAAAACCCTTTTTTTCGACGACTTTTCGACGATTCGCTCATTTTTTATAACCGCAAAACATCCGGGGAACTCGCATCTGAGTTTCACCATTAGTGCTATTGCTGTGAGTGCTGCCTGAGCCCTTCCAACCTTTGCATAAACTTCCAAGGCACAACATCGGGCGACACGGAGCAGGCGGGCCACCCCCGCCCTGGTCGACTTCCGCCTCAGACGATCCTGGGGATCATTTATGCAACAGGCTTTTTCGGGGTCTTCGCAATGGGCAATTGGCAGCTGACATGGGCCCGCACCCAGATTTACACTCGTTGACACCTCCGTTGTCAAGTACATTCGTTACCCTTGTTCCTGACAAGTAAGTGGCTTGCCATCGCCGCGTCGCCTTTCCAGGCGCTGACCGAAGTGCCGCGAGAAGACTACACGCTCTTTCTCTCCCGACGTAGTCTTCGCTCGCCCTCACAAGCCTGACCCGCAGATTCGACCGGATGCCAGCTTAGAGTCAAGAAAAGAGGAAGAATGCGATCAAACTCGATTCTGGTCGCCACGCTGGTGGCGGCGGCATCGACCGTCGCCGCGGAAGCAGACCGGCCGAGGATCTACTTCCCACGACACGTCAAGAGGCAATTCAACAATGCCACGATCACATCGCCGGACCCGACTCCCCAGTCGACGCCTGCGGAGAGGTCAACCACGAAGCGGGAGCCTGCCTCGCTCCCTGACTTCTTGAGCGACCTCTTTGGTAGCCGAAGCAGTTCTGCGAGCTCGGACGACGGCGCCGTCACCACCATTGTTGTGCCGGTTACTGTGGTTGTCACTCCGCCCACAGACAGCGAGACGCAGCCGAGCTCGACCAGCCAAGGCTCCGCGTCCACCGGTTCCGTTCCCGATGTCATCGTCCAGCCGACGACGGGCAGCACTTCTACGACGCCGTCCAGCCTCCCTGCGTCAACCGACGCGTCAACCCCTGCGAGCAGTGACACAACGTCGTCGGGCATTCTTCTGGCTCCCACCGGTGTCGTGACTACCACGAGCCCGACTGCCACGAGCCTGACTGCCACGTCTACGTCGACCGGCCTTCTGGACCCGCTCAGCTCGTTCATAAGCAGCATCGGCTCGGAGATCAGCAGCGCCATCCAGACTCCTAACATCACCGAGGTCTCAACTACCACGGCCCCCCCTGCCTCCTCAACCCCCCCAGTAGAATCTTCTACGACGACGGACGACGGGATCAGCTTCTCCATTACCTTGTTCCCTTCAAGCAGCCCGTCTGAACCGCCGACGCCCTCGAGCTCCTCTATTGGTGTTAGCAGCGGAATTAGTGGAAGCGGCACCGGCTCGGCCACAGTGAGCCCGCCCCCAATTAGCACGCCCCCGACCAGCACGCCCCCGGTCAGCGATCCGCCTATTACATCGAACACGACGACTATTCCGGGATCAAGCCTTCCTCCCATCAGCACGCCATCGAGCTCGCCCAACATTAGCACCACGGATCTGCCCCCTACCTCGATTCCAACGTCTCTTCCGCCCGGGAGCACCAACATCACCGCCAGCAGCACTAGCACCAATTTCACCTCGCCCCCCTCAAGCGATGAGCCTGCCTCGTCCACTCTGCCGGGGGCGAGCAGCACGGTGTCTTCTTCTGTTACCACGGCACCATTTATCCCCACCACCATGATCGTGGATCCCACCCCGACCGCGACTAGCACTGGTGCCCTCGCTCCGACGACTGCCACTGCCATCCCGTCTGGCCTTCCCAAGGCAATCACACCCGACACCGGTCTCGAGCCCCAGCCGGACGACACTACCGTCATCCAGGTTGGTCTGGACTATGGCCTGAACTACGAGTTCGTCGTTGCCAATGGCAAGGCGGCTGCCCAGATCTTCCAGCTGCTGCCCGAGGCTCTAGCCTATGGCGGAGGCTTCAATGTGTCGAGGATCCAGATGCGCCGGCTTGTTCCCCTCAATACTCAGACCAGCATGGGCTACATCACTACGTTGGCCCTGATGGCGTACCCTACCGCCCTGATCGACGCCCTCCGCATGGACATCAGGATTCCCAGCTCCTCGCTGTACCACCACCCGGAGCAGATCGTGTATAACCTGACCAAGCAGATCAACCCGACTATTGACATCATCCTGGGCTCTTATCCCGAGGACGGTGCCTCCGTCACTGGAGAGCCTGGCGCCGGCTCCACTGGCACCGGTTCAACCTCAAGCAATGGAGATCCGTTCGGCACCGGCGGCGACACCACGGCGAGCAGCCAGAGCTCGGCCCAGCGCGGCACCACCGCCGGCATCGTGACCGGCTCCGTCGCCATCGCGGCCGCCTACGGTGCTGCCATGTTTATCATCGCCAGGAGGTACAAGAGGAAGAGGCAGTCTCACCGCCGCACCAGCTCCCTCTCGGGTACCGGCACCGGCACCGGCACATCCCCGTCTGACATGCGACAGACGGGCAGCCCGGCGCTGATGGGTGGCGCCCTCTTGAGCCGCGACTTCACCAGCAGCTATGGTGCGGTGGCGGGCGGAGTGGCGGGCGGGCGCGACAGCCACGGCAGCGGCCGGAGCAACATGAACAACTCGGGGAGGACGGCCTACATCTCGGCACCGGTTGCTGCCGAGAACTCGCTCGGCTGGAACTGAAGTCACGAATCAACCACGAAGCATTTCCTTTGAGTACTTTGAACGACGCACACCTACATTCCGCTTCGATACCCTTCGGGAGGTCTCTGTTTGCCTTGGGCATCGCATCGCCGTCGTCCCGCGGTGCTGACCGACCGGAACGCGACCATTAGACGACGCCAATGATCTCGGGCTACCCGGCCTAGTCATGTCGACTTTTCATTTCCCTGTTCATTTACCTTTCTTCCGGCGGACTCGGCTCTGTGTATATGGCCCTGCCGTACCATATTTACCATCCCCAACACCGCTCAGGGACCGGCGGCCCACCTTTTGCGGCCTCGGCCCGGTGACCGGGCAGTTTTTATTATTAATGCTTTTCGTCTGGCCTTGCACAGGATGGCTAGGAACCTTTTTAGGGAGGGGTGCGTTGTGCTTGGTATCAGGGGACGGGAGTTGATGCGTGGCGCAGGGGGGGAGGTGGAGTGCCGTGCTGACGTGGTGGAAGAGGAGGTGATACAAAAAGCAACTCGCGTGCCAGCCCGCCAGGGGCATACCTTCGAGTATGTGCTGAGGATGTATTGTACAATTTTCTGCATAGGGGACTCTGTCAGCGCAATACTTGGTATGGGGAGCCTGTCAATTGCAAAGCTTAGATGCATCTGGGCGGTTGAAGATGATTTAGCTGGGACTGGCCAGTTGTATGTCGAAAACCCGATACAGACAAAATTAGAGAACCCGAAGCAGCCATGACCCATGACCCCTCAGCTCGCGAGATTCCCCATGGCTGCCCCGTGGATGTAGATTGTCTAAGTGAGCATCTAGCCAGAATCGCTTTGGAGGGCTGCTGCAATTTTGGTGTAGCCTCCCAAGCGCCCGTCGTACCACTTGAGGAGATTGGTTTCCAGCGGGCAAGGGGGGCCGGCCGCCAATTGCGCGGCGTTGCGCCATCGTTTCTCCAACTGCACCCACATCCACATCCTCCACCTCCGCCGCGAGAACCACAAGAGATTAGCCGTTGCCGCTCTTCCAGCCAACACGCCCCACGTCCACCGCGTTGGTGATGTCCCTATCATCGAGCACATGACTGTCCTGCAGCCCGACGCTTCCCGAGCCAACGACTAACTGCATGCACCTCACACTGCTGCCCTAACCTCGAGCCTGAGGCCTGCCTTTTACCCCGGCTAACCTGCGAGGCGAGGTGCCAGGCGCCAGGAACCCCCCCCCGAGCTGCGTGTACCGACAGGGCCGACATGCCAAGTCCCTAGCATGGCTGGCCCCAGAGACGATCTGGCCGCCGTGACCGCCTCGCGAGGCAAGTTAGACTCGGATAGTCACCTCCAGGCCACCTCCGCCGGCAGCAGCAACGACAGCGGCCCCCGGCCGGCCGCCTCCCTTAGCGCGTGGCCCGACGCCCCGTCCACCTCGTCGGCCCCCACGAGCGACCAGCTGACGCCCGACAGCGCCTCGGATGACGATGATCTCGCCGTGGTTGAAGCCGATGGCCTGCTAGGCGGCGAAGCTTACGAGCTGCAGGAACGCCGCCCAGCCAAGCGCGGACAGATGGGTAGGAATTCGGAAGGTGACGGAGGCCACAGCTACGGGTCAGAGGCCGGAGACGAGGAAGAAGACGAAGATGAGGAGGACGGTCCGCGCTGGCGCAGAGCAAGCGTGAGCACCGCAGCTAGCTTCCAACTATACACGCCCGACGAGGAGCAGGCAGTGGTGCGCAAGTTTGACAGGCGTTTGGTGTTATTCGTGGCGCTGCTCTACATGCTGAGCTTCCTCGACAGATCGAGTAGGTGCATGGTGCTCCGTCCGCGTCCCCCTGCATGGCCGCTGACAGACGTTCGAATCGTCTAGACATTGGAAACGCCCGCATCGCGGGCATGGACGACGACCTCCAGTCCATCCCAATCCAAGATGGCTGGTACGAGTGGTCGCTCACAGCCTTCTACATTGCCTACATCGCCTTCGAGTGGATGTCGCTGCTGTGGAAGCTCATCCCGGCCCACATATACATCTCTCTCATCGTGCTCTCGTGGGGCCTGACAGCCTCGCTGCAGGCCATTGCCGTCAACTACTCCATGCTGATCGTCCTTCGCTTCCTCCTCGGGATCGGCGAGGCTGCTTTCGCCGGCATCCCTTTCTACCTGTCGTTCTTCTTTAAGCGCCACGAGCTGGCCTTTCGGACTGCTATCTTTATATCAGGTGGGTTGCACACCCCTTGCTTGAGAACCGGTGTAATTGAGCGTGTGCTGATGATGACGGCTCCCAGCGGCCCCACTCGCAACTTCTTTCGCTTCGTCCCTGTCCTGGCTGATTATCAAGCTGGGGGAGGTTAGCCCCATAGCCCCATGGAGGCTCCTCTTCCTACTCGAGGGCTTCCCCTCTGTGTTCATAGCCGTGTTCGCGTGGAGCGTCATTCCCGACTCGCCTCAGACCGCGCGCTATCTTACTGCCCGAGAGAAGAAGGTCGCACGTCTGCGGCTCAGGCACGACAAACCAACTACCGGCCGCAGCAAGGCTGGGGCCGAGGGCGGCCGCTACGCTACAGCCAAGCGGCGCGGCATAGACACGCGCGACGCTCTCCGTGTCTTCACGGACCCGGCTGCCTGGCTTACAGCCATCATGTTCTTCCTCACCAACATGGCGTACTCGTCCTTACCCGTGTTCCTGCCTACCATCCTTACGTCCATGGGCCACTCTGCCGATTCCGCACAGGGGCTTGCTGCCCCGCCGTACCTGGCGGCCTTCCTGATTGTACTGGCAACCGCCCAAGCGTCGGATGGGATGCGGGCCCGGGCGCCTCTTCTCATCGCACATGCACTGGCCTCGGCAGCTGGCTACGGCGTCCTCGCCCTTGCGAAGACGAATATACTACACCTTGAGCCTGGCAGTATCGTGCGATACCTGGCCGTTTACCCCGCCGCGATTGGCTTCTTCAACGTAGTCGTGCTCACAATTGCGTGGAACATCAATAACCAGCGTACTGAGAGCAGGCAAGGCAGCGGGTTCGCTCTGCTGCAAATCGTCGGCCAGTGTGGTCCCCTGGTGGGGACGAGGCTATATCCCGACGTAGATGCGCCGTATTACGCCACGGGGATGACTGTTTGTGCTTGTGCCATGCTGGGGGTTGCATTCCTGGCATGTGTCTTGCGATGGTGGCTTAGCAGAGCAAACCGGAAGCTCGATCTGGAGGAGAAGGAGAACGAGCTGGAAGGACACGAGGAGACCGGTGAAGAGGATGGCCTAGTCACCGGTCCTGCGAGAAGGTACAGTAACCGGGATAGGTTCCGGTACATGTTGTGAGGATTAGACCATGGACGAAAATGAGATCAAGATCAGCAGGGATACAAGGCGACGGCGTTCACTGGGCATGGTAAGGGAACCTCTTCGGCCCTAATTAAATGGTCATCTTGCTTGCATATTCCGGAATCCTCTCTTCTTCAATACGCGTGTGCAGTGATGTGAGCTGTTGTGAGCTATTGCGCCGTCGCCAGCGCTTTGGCCAGATTATCTGCTCGGCAGATGCGACATTTTCCCTTGGCTCTCCCAACTCTTCATCCAGGGTGGTTTGTCTAGACTGTGAGCGAATTTCTGAGGAGCTCAGATAGGTAGAGTGAGGTAGGATGGTCTGTAGATGAGCCAACATGTGGCGTGGCCGTGTCTTCCTATGTGGTAAGAATAGAAGGGATGAGTAAGAAATTGGTGCCGGCATGTGGCGTTGGTCAAGAACACCATCTGAGGAGATGAATACAACGGGATCGGTTGAGCCAAGTTTAGGTTGGTTGTATGAATGTCGATTCTCTATTTCTGTTCAATCGTGTATCTCGACTGTCAGCCCTACTAGTAAAGATACAAGCCGTCTTCACATCAGCCGCCTTCAGGCGTCTACCGTCACCACCTCCCCCTCTGCTAGAGTAGCGTGTGCAGCCTCTTCTAAGCCTGTCTCAAGGTCGCAGGGGGCTCAGCCCTGCGGGAACCGAGTCGGTATGCTTCCCCATCCCACTTCTTTTTGCCCTCTTGAATGGCCAGAATCTCCGTCTGATATTGATGCGATGCACAGCTCTCCCCTTGTCCTTCCTGACTTTGTTCTTCCCCTTGGGTTTTTCGCCCCCAGCTTTCGACAACCTTGGCCCTACCTTTCTATTCATCGTACGGAACTTGCGTAACATCCAGTGCCGTACCTGCAGACGACGCAGCCGTGCCCCCAATCGGGCCTTTAGGCTGGTTCGTGAACGGACTGATGGTGCAAGTGTCACCAACGACCAGGCCTCATCCGAGCCGGAAGGCCCTTCTGTGTGATTGGAGCGGCGCGGTAGGCATTCTGTGGATATGTTGTGCTGTAGGTTAGGCTTGACATAGGGGGGAGGAAGTTCCTCTGCGTCAGGATCGAAGGAGTCAGAGACAAAATCATAACCTAGGGGATTGCTGCGCTTTACAGTGCCGGTGGTGGTATCGAGACACGCTGGACCGTGAGCATCTGGTCGACTCGCTGAAGTCTCCTCTGTATCGTTGACGGGTATGTCGCCCTCGCCAAATGCCCAGGATTTTGCATCGGGTATAGAATCTAGAGAAACAAGGCCAGGATTCTGCACACTTTGAAGGTCCGCCAAGGCAGCCCGGTCGATACCGAAAGGCCCCTCTATAGCCTCGGGCAATGCGTCGCTCCCTTCGGCAGTGCCGGGAAGCGCTCCTGCTCTCTTTATGGCACGATGATTCTCATGCAGAGCTTCGGAGGAGCCGCTGCTTGAAATAAAAGGAACACGGTGGCTTGTTTCCAGAATCATGTCTTTGAATATGCGACGCCCCAGAGTGGCGGGAGGGGATACAGTAAACTCGGGAGTCCGGATGCCTTCGGAAGGATATTCTGATGAGGTACTGCGGGTATCAAGATTCGATGAAGCCTCCTCTCCGGAAGGGGAACACATAGCTGGTCTGGTAATTGCCGCGACTGCGCTCGAACTAGGAAGCTCTAGCCTCTGGCGTATTTTGTCCCCCGACAGTGGAAGAACTGAACTGGGGTCGACTTGAGACGGCTCGAACTTCCGGTCAAAGTTCGAAGAGCACCTGAGGCCGCCTCGCCCTTCGAAAGAGAATACGCGGTGTCTGTAAGCTACCCTATCTAGTATCGTGCTATGATCGCTGCTCTTGAAGGCTGGGCACCTGGAAGCCTGGGCGGAGAGCACCACAGCCCGAGATATGACACGCGTCATGTGAGACTCGTCGGCGTTGTTGTTCTTGTCTGTTTCCTCCGCGTCTCTGTGAAGTAGCGCCTGAGTGCCTAAGTGGCATTTCGAAGGTTGCAGTCTTGCGTTTTCTCCTCGCTTGGCGACCACGAGGTCAGCCGTTGCCCTTAATGAAGCCAAACTCAACTTGCGATTTGCCGGCTTCTCCTAAAGCCCAACAAAATGCCCTGGTATCTTCGGTCGCTTTCTTTCATCACCGTTTCTAGCACATTCAGTCGAGCTGGTCTTGCCCACACTCGGGGCGTTGCGGATATGGTGGTCTGCCCTCGGGAGGGTGAGGGTTGTGAGTGGCATCCTGGAGTGTGCGTGGGCTGATATACGGCACCCGACCGGTGCTCTTGGTGAAGTATAGCAGGATAATGGCTCAAGAATGCTTGGGTTCCAAAAGTAGAGAGCAGTGATGATAGCAAAGTTTCGGAAGGGCCGAAGAAATGGCGAGAGAGCTCCAAACGAGAACAAGGCTCAGCGTTGGACAATATCAAAGACGGTGGAGCTCCTCTCCTCGCCGCGTTCTTTCCCGCAGTTAGAAATATGCCGCTTGGGCGCCGACAGGAAAGAACATTCAACAAAATGCAAATTGTGGTAGAGAGACTTCCCAGGCGACCAGAGGGCAAGCCTGAGGAGGTAGGGTTAGGTTGTTATACTCTATTCAGATTGGCCTATTAGCAGTTCTTTCCTGCGACCCTGAGTCCAAGTCTGTACGATGCCAGAGCAAGGTACATGGAGGCAGCCGCTGCCCCCCAGCTGAAGTGGTTAGGGGAGACAGGTAGGTAGGTAGCGGTCCTCTTTTTGACCATGCTTCCTGGGGACACTACCTACAACCCCCGGGATATTAAAGTCGCTGCAGCTCCCCGCCTACGTAAACGTCGCAGGTTCTCGAGCGCACATGCTTGACTTGGCGGCGCCCATGGGTATTGTTTTCCGGCGCCGCATCATCTCATGGGAAATGCGGAGGTGCATTTCACCTTGGGCTGCGGCCAAATGCTGTTGGGCCGAGAGTCCCCAAGCAATCCCCCTGTTCAGGCCGTCGCCATCCTCATTTTCATCATCGCCAGCTCCGAACTCTTTGCCCAGGAGCCATCGGGTGTTTGCCGGTAGCACATCAGCTTGCCCTCATCCCCGACACTACCTAATATCTGGCCGTCGTCGTCGAAGCCGACCCGCCACACGGGCGTCTGGTGTGCATTCAACTTGGCGATCTCTTTGATCATGTGTGTGATCTGGCCCGGCTGGCCGCTTGACCGCCTGTCGCCCGTGGTCCGGGACTGGTCTAGGCCGGCGCGAATGCCCGACTTGGGATGCGCCTGGTCCGAGCTGCCGGTCCGCTTGGAGTCTTCGTCTGGGCTGTGCTGTGCATGCTTCTTCAATCCGCTCGCGGACCACCCCTGCCCTTCAGCCGATGGCGTCGATACACTAAAAATCCTCACGAAACCGTCCTGGCATGCCGTGGCAACGATGTCGTAGCCTCGAATGTTTCCCGGGGCCCACGCCACGTCGCGCACCAGCCCTTTGTGCGTTGAGATTTCGGCCGCCAGATAAAATTCTTTAGTAGCTGCCGTCATGCCGAGTGACGATATTATCGTGTCTCGCGTTCTGTAGATCTTGACGCTGTCCATGGCCGCAACCAGAAGACCCAGGGCATCTGTCGGCACTCCCGCCCGGAGCGCAGTGTAGCACACATCTAGGTTAGGATCGAAGCGCACCCGGAACGATGTCTCTTCGCCACGTGTGGGCTTGGAGCACACGGTGAACTCATCGAGCGGGTTAAACTCGCTCAGGTTCTCTGGCTGGTCGTTCTCGTACACCGTCAAGCGGCCGTCGGCGGCCAGTAGCGCCAGGAACGTGTGACGGGTCTCATCGTTGTGTCGTATGCTAAAGGAGCGAAAGGGGGAGCCACGGCTGCGCGTCTCGAAGGCAGGTTTTGCTGTGGCATCCCGCGGGGGGGCGTGGTGCGGCGTCGCGGTTGCCGACGAGAAGGACATGGACGAGACGGAGAAGGCGCTCGAGGAAGGGCCGTGGCTGGGGCGCGCACCAGAACTGTTGAAGCGGCGGCCTGCGTGGCCGGATGGGTCTTCCGCCCAGAGCTTGAAGCGACCCTCGATGCCGAGGGAGGCGAGGAGGTTAGGGTAGATGGTCGGGGGGAGCCATTGGAGCTGATGCGACGGAGACAAGAGTCAGTCATAATGGGGAGCAATTGACGCAGGCGCAAGGTAGCTAGGCACCTCTAGGATCTCGCCTCCATGCGCACCCCAGTTGTCGCAATGGCGCCACATGCCGTCCTTGTGTCTGTTAAAGACCCTGATCTTGCCGTCCACTGATCCTGTCGCGCAGCGATCGCCGTAGCTGTTGAACGCCACGGCCTGGACCAAATCTTGATGTCCATGCTTGACGATTAGGTCAAAATTGGTCCGGTCATCCACGATTGGAGGCTCCATAGCTTGGGGGACCATAGCCTTGCAGCGAAGTCAGACCTGAGGTGGGCGAATTGATCGGAAGCCGTCGGTTGAGTGGTGGTGGATAGCGGGACAGAGGTCGAACTCAGATTGCGACACTACCTTATCTCATCACGGGGCCCCAGGTCCAAGCTCCCAATAGCTCTTTGTTTTGTGCCCCTCCACAGTCAGGCAAAGCCTGGCCGTGCGGAGAAACACACCCAATTCACATTGTCCCCCTATTCGCTTGTTTACTTTTTTTTTCCCTTTTTATTTACCTATGTGAATCTGTCTATAGCTACGATGCGCGACCTGTTATTGTGTACATGTATGTACATACACTATGTGCACACACTATCTACTTAGGCATTCGCAACAGTCATTGTTGCGTGCACGATGCTGCAGTGCTTTCTTCCTTTGCCAGCCTTTGGAATAGGAGATCCTGTTATACCTCAGGCTGTAGCAATCCCCCAGTTGTCTTCCTTAAAGACCAACAATGCTAGACGGTGCCGAGCAAACAGACCAAACAAGCCCACGAGTGCCTGCATTGCGGTTATCTCCAGGGCAAGTCGATCCTCCCTCAGCGGTCCCCGCCACACCAACCAGAGGTTGAGGATTGTGAAGTTCGTAGTCTCCACAAAGTTCCCCTGGGCGTCGAGGGTTACCCGCAACAGCCTGAGCTGGTGCAGGAGCTTCAGGCCCCATGCAATCGGCGGCTTGGGCTGCCTTTCGGGGGTCCAAGGGGTGACGCTTGGCTCCAAGAGCCCCGTCCGAGCGTTGAAGCGCGGCAGCCGGTGGCGCGGGCATGGCACGAGGCCAAACAGCTGCGGCGTGGAATAGACAAAGTTGAAGATTTGCGGGACCAGGAGGAGGATCAGAGTCTTGCTGAAGTGCCCGAGGATGCTCACCACGACGAAGACCATGCCGGCAAAATAACAATAAGTGTCGCCGACAAAGACGCGCGCGGGGTACCAGTTGTGCCAAAGCAGCGCGAATGAGACGCCGAGGAAGGGAAGCAGGAAGTAGAGCGAGAATAGATGCGAGTCGGTAGCCGGGTGAGGGTACGGCGTGAGCAAGTAAAGGCAGTCATTAACCGCCAAGAGCAGGGCGATGACGATCGACTGCGTGACCTCGATGCCGTTGATGCCTGCGAGGATGTTGATGCTATTGGGGCTGAAGATGGCGACGCCGGCCATGTAGGCGTAGTAGAGACCCCCGAGGTTGAAGAGCTCGCCCAGGTAAGGCTGCAGGGGGATGGGTATGACGATCGATGTCACGCCGAAGTCGATAAAGTAAATGACGAGGAGGGGAATCGAGGCGAACGCCGGGATGAAGAATTTGTGCCGCCAGCGGATGTCGAAGAGGTCGTCGCCAATGCCCAGCAGAGCGATCGATTGGAGGGAAATGATGGCCGAGAGGTAGGAGGCGAGCTTTGAGGAAGCGCTGCGTCAGTGGTGGGAGAGCCAAGCTCGCCGAGGGGTTCCTTACCTTGCTATGTGGGAACCGATGAAGGAAGCGGCCCTGCTGAACGTGCTCGACTTGGAGGACTACATCGCGGTTGCCTCCGCCGCTAGTCGCGGCTACAATGTCTTTGTAGAAGGGGAATGGGATGAAGACGATGACGACGAGGAGGTAGACGATGGCGCAGATGCCACCCATGCACTCGGGGATCTCCTTCTTGTGGTGCTTGCTCATGTCGACGCCCTTGAGGCCGGCCTTCATAAAGGTAGGCCCTAGCCAGCGGATCATGGCAAAGCTGGCGGCAAAGGCCACTCCGCTAAGGGCCAGCGAGGCGATGAGAGGTTCACCATCGCCCTGGAAGGTGTTGGCGAGGACGGCCACGCAAGCGGCGGAGAGGGCGAGCAGACCAAAGGTCTCGCCGCGGGTGAGGTCGGTGGAAGAGCCCGTCATGTTTCGCTATCGCATGCGCCGTCGGCCGCTTGACACGGTCTCGTGCACACTGGATTCAAGTTTTCGCATGCTGCGAAAAAGGCCCAGTGTGAGAAGCGGCACCTTTCTGTCGATTGGCTGCACCACGAAGAGAGAGAGTGAGGGCGGCGCGCCACGAGGCTTACGACGACGGAGCACGATCAAAAAAAAATTAAGCCAGATGTCCTCAAGTGACGCAATGTCAGTGGACGGGGAGCCCTGTGGGGTTTCCGCTGTGGAACGCGTCTGCGGGAGCCAAAGCGCGAAGACCCTGGTAAGCATTAGCTGGAACACCCAACCCCACGTCCATGCCCCGCCTCACAAGGATGCATGGCATTCATCTAGCTGACTGGCAACGCCCACTAGCACCACCCGCCAGCTACCCGCGGCAAAAGGCTCGGGGTATGGACGAAAACAGGTCAGTATCTAGTCCTCCGTACACTACCTGAGAATACCTCGCCACGAGAGACTGTCCTACACCACCACGTGAATGCTGTCTGCAGTCATGACGCCTCTTGCAAAGTTCCATTATCGAAATCCTCTCGGGCTTACGAGGCCCGACATAGGCTAGCTCTAAGCTCATGATATGCTCTCCAATTCACGGGCATGCACGGCCAATTGTTCTGCGCATTTCCTAAAGTGGATGCAACCTCCACCGTCGTTGCTACTCGCATGTTCGGCCGTATACTGCAGCTTCTATACAGATTACTCCCTATGGCGAGGCTCGAGGCGATCTCGTCTCACTCGGTGGATATAAAAAAGGTTATTCCCGACGCCCAGCTCCCGCCCGACAGAAGCAGGGACCGGGGGGAGGAGCGGCACGACGCGAGCAGCTGGTGGTTAGGGGCGGCCAGGCGTGCCGCTCTCGCCGAAAGCTGAAGGAGCGGTGGGTGACACAGCACCTCGTCACACCTCTAAAGGATAGGTAGACGTTCGAGCAAAATGGGGGCTACTATCGACCCCCGGGATACGCCATGGGAGCAGCGCAGCCGTGGTCTCTATTCCGGTCGATTTGGAACCCGATCTTGAGGCTCTCGATCGGTCCTTGGCCCTTGAGTCTCTCGAAGAGCGGTCAAACCGCTCACATAAGCCCTTGACCCTGAAAAGCCAGGGTTTTTTAACTACAGCGCGACGGCGGGTTAGGCCTTATAACCCGCTTGGGGGGAGGATCGGCGTGGGTTTGTTTTGCTAGGCCAATAAAGGAGGGTAGCTATAAGCCAGACCGGGGCCTGCTATCAGTCGTACATACGGGCTTGGGGGCGGGACTAAGGCTTACTTACTACTACGTACGGTATTTATTCGTGTCTGGGACACCCCCCTGCCCCCTCGATCCTTGGCATCTTTTATCGTTTACTTTGCCTGAGAGTACCACAGCTCGTCCCCCCGCTGACTCCTTCCTCCAGCAGCCGAGTTTGATACTCCTTTGGTGCCACCGGGGCCCATTACCCTCGTCCGCACGATATAATGGCTAGTGTTGACGATGAGGGGGTAAGAAAAGAAGCCTACCTAGAGGGCCGGACAGCCACCCTGACTCTACGGACAAGCATCGACGTGCAAGAGGATAGCGCGAGCACGAACGCGCAGTCAGACGTGGGTAGTGGCAAGGAGAAACCCGGACTTGAACCACGCGACCTTGAAGATCAACCTGTAAGGCAAAGTTACAAGACCCTATTGCTTCCCTCCCGGTTCTACAAGTGGCTTACATGTCGTCCAGGAGGCTGTTGAGAGGGTAGAGAGCAGGCATAGCCTTCATAGCATCAGAAGCAAGCTCTCCAAGGCTGTCAGCCAGGTCGACTCGCACAAGAACGATGACGAGCCCATGCCGCCTCGCTCGGGCATCCCCGAGTCCAACCTGAGTGAAGGCATCGTTGGCTGGGAAGGCCAAGACGACCCCGAAATGCCTCTCAACTTCCCCTCCAGCAAAAAATGGCTGATAATCACGTTCCTAGCTATCATCACGTTCTTCACCCCTTTCGCTTCGTCCTCTCTGGCGCCAGCGATCTCATACCTGAGCCACGACTTCGGCAATGCGGATAGCACCAAGGCCTCGTTCCCCGTGAGCATCTATCTGCTAGGATATTCTGTCGGCCCGCTATTCCTGGCAGGTCTGTCCGAGATCTATGGCCGCCACATGGTGCTCTCGGCGTCCAATATCTTCTTCTGCGTCTGGCAGGTCGGGTGCGCACTTGCCCCGTCCCTGGACAGTCTCATCGCCTTTCGCTTTCTTGCCGGCACGGGCGGCGGCGCTTGCATGACGTTGGGCGGAGGGATCATCGCGGATCTCTTCCCAGTCGAGCAGCGGGGCTTAGCCCTGACTGCGTGGATGGTAGGGCCGCTGATCGGGCCGTCCATCGGGCCGCTCATAGGGGCTTTCATTGCTCAGACTATCGGCTGGCGTTGGAATTTCTGGGTGGTGCTTATCCCCGCGGCCATTGCTACGGCTGTCATCGCCATCCTGGGGACCGAAACGAACCACCGCGTTCTTATCGGGCGCAAGGTCAAGAGGCTGCGCAAAGAACTCGGAAGGAACGACCTCTGCAGCTGCTATGAGAGCCAAGACAACAACATCAGCGCCTCTAGGGTCATGGTCAACGGCCTCATCCGGCCACTCAAGATATTGCTGCTGTCTCCCCTCATGACGTCTATGTCTCTGTACATTTCGTTTGCCTGTAAGTGCGGGTCCCCGGTATTCCGTTAGGATCGATATCTAATTTGACGGGCGAGCTAGACGGTGTCCTGTATCTTTTATTCAACACCATTCCGACAGTGTTCGGAGAAGGCTACGGCTGGAGCACCGGGCTTACCGGCCTGGTGTACATCCCTCTGGGGCTTGGGTTAGTAGAACTTACTTCGTGCACCCTCCTGCCTTACACTAACTAACGTGGCGTCCACCTAGCTATATGGTCGGTATGATCTGGTTTGCCAAGATGTCGGACAAGACCGTCATGCGGCTGACCAAGAACAATGGTGGCGTGTACGAACCCGAGATGCGGCTCATCGACTGCATCTGGTTCAGTTTCCTGCTTCCAGTGACTTTTTTCTGGTACGGGTGGACGACCTATTACCATATTCACTGGATTGTGCCCATTATTGGGCTGTTTCCCTTCGGGCTGGCCATCTTTTGCGTCTGGCAGGTGCGTCACCTGCAACCCCCCCCCCCCCCCCCCCCCC